>NJDD01006127.1:298174-335641 GCA_002245505.1 Calephelis nemesis | reverse complement strand
TTCGTTCCACCCGCTCCGTTTGTATGAGAAAATTTTAAATGTTGGTTTTCCTAGTTTCCTCGCAGTTTTTCCTTATTTCTCACCTTTTAAACCTTCCCTGGACTTCTGAAAATAATTCAAAACCAAAAGGAGCCAAATCGGTCCAGCCGTTCTCGAGTTTTAGCGAGACTAACGAACAGCAATTGATTTTTATATATATAGATTAAGAACTGTACCAAACTAAACCAGTTCCTGTTTAGAATATTGTTATACGACGTATTTATTTTTTTGGCTTTCCATTTATTTAGCATGCTGTGTATTACATCTACAAGAGGTCAGCTTAGAAAATGTTTACCTATTTCATAAGGATTAACTTAATTTGCACTATTAAATTTGTATCGCAGTTTTGTAGACTAAGGGCCACTTGCACATTCTCGGTTTACATTTAATATGGAGTTAAGCTGTCAAATATAAGGTGATTTAAACCAATTTAGACGATAACTCAGTGCTAAATACTTAACCCAGGAAAGTGCAAGTGGCCCTTAATAAACAAAAAAAATGGTTATGACGGCTTAATTTGAATTACTTCAATTATTATCTAACGCACCGGGTTTCCTGTTTCATCACATCCTAATACGTATACACATTTTTGGCGGGCAATTGCAAATTAAGTAACTTTATTTGGATTTAAGTATGTATTTCCGCAAAGCCGTTTTATATCAGTTATCAATATATGTTACTTAAATAATTAAATAAGCTCAGAGTCGCTCAGCGTGCTATGGAGAGAGCTATGCTTGGTGTTTCTCTGCGAGATATGATGCTTAATTCGGTGATACGCAAGAGACCGAGAGTAACCGACATAGCCCAGAGAGTCAGCAAGTGGCAATGGGCAGGCCACATTGCTCGCAGAACCAATCGCTGGAGAAGGAAGGTTCTCGAGTGGCGGCCCCGCACCGGAGGACGTAGTGTTGGACGACCTCCCACCCGGTGGATTGATGATCTTGTCAAAGTTGAGGGGAATCGCTGGATACAAGCGGCTGGTGACCGTGACTTGTGGCGCTCTTTGTTAGAGGCCCATGTCCAGCAGTGGACGTTCTCCAGCTGATGATGATGATGATGTTATGTTACTTGTCCAGAGATATTTATTTATGTGTTTTATATATAAGAGATAAACAATTATATAAAGTCCGACCTGAATTGCATTTGAGTACTAATGGTAATTCATTATGCGCATTTTGCAAACTAATACGTTTATTGCGGCAGTATGACACGCATAATTAGCCCTCACCATGAGCTTACGGCTTGTCAAGTTTACTATACTCGCTACCGTCTCCGTAAATTATTTTCATGAAAACTTTGAACGGTGCCTCTATCGGTAACTAAGAGAAACACATTTTTA
Source organism: Calephelis nemesis (assembly GCA_002245505.1). Classification (NCBI taxonomy): domain Eukaryota; kingdom Metazoa; phylum Arthropoda; class Insecta; order Lepidoptera; family Riodinidae; genus Calephelis; species Calephelis nemesis. The sequence goes on along the minus strand of NJDD01006127.1, from coordinate 334,263 downwards.
TCTATATAATAATAATCTATAGCAACGCATGGTAAAGGCTTTTTGCAGTGTGACGTGATAGAACACATGACGCGTTAAAAATCAATGAATAACATCGATATCAAAGATTAATCGATTTTGATATAATCGATTATTTTTTTTACATCTTTTTGTCTATGAATCTACGAAATGTTGTGTACTAGCTTGCCGCCCGCGGCGTCCCCCGCGTGGAATTCCTAAGGGAGCATTTAATGGGGATTAAAAATTATTATACCATCCAAGTCAGCTCATGCCATGTCTCTATACCAAATTTCATAAAAATCCGTTCAGTACTTTTAGCGTGATTGACTGACAAATGTCTAAACATCCAAACAAAGAAACTTTTACGTAATATTATTGTGATGACACAGCGTGTTGGCAAAAAGCTAATAATAAGATAGAGCCCAAAGTTCTGAAGTACACTTACTGCAAGTTTTAGAATTGTTTGACGTGTTTGGAAATTACCACGTGCATTGGGAGCGTCTGACACGTTTAATTCTGACCAGTGTCACACGACACTTGACCTCACTTCACAGCTGCTGCTTGCGGTCTATATATAAATGGGCACACCATTTAGTCTGAACGTTCTAAACGGTCAGCTTACCCTCAGGTTTTGGCGCCATCGAGAGAAAACATGATCGTAGTTTTTGTTGTAATTAATTTCGTGTTTGTATTGAGTGAAATTAGTCAATTTTATTGCATTTTGTTCAGTGAAAGTGCCTAAATGAAATTATAAAGTATCGTGTATTTCCTGTTTTTCGCTAAATTTCATTAAATTAGTTTGAGTAGTGAGACCACCGCTTTACTAAAGACCCTGACTTGACTTTCATTTACGACTTATGACTAATTTTGAATAATTTAAACTCCAGTTTGTTGATTCGAGTAACTTGTTACAAATTTTAACAAGACTAATGTTCTTTGAGTATTAAACCATCGAATAATGCTAATGTAAGTTCCAAAGACTAACAAAAGAAAAAGCTTATTCCCATGCAATAGATTAATTTCAGTGTGAAAGTTTGTTTAAAATAGGGAAAGGTTTTTTGTTACTTCGACTAACGTACGTTTAATTCCCAAAACCACAACCAATTTACTTAATCGCTTTGACTTTGACGCTAGTGCTCACCACTGTCCTCTTGAGGATAGGAGTAGTGTATTATCCAGTCTTAGGTTGACAACGCACCATTATTACATTTAGCGTATAAGCAAAAATTTTTGTCATCTCATTGGTCGTCTTCCAAATCCATTCAAAATGTTATTACTGTAGTATCTTCACGCCAATATCCCCGAAGAGGTAGGCAGAGGCACAACCAGGGCACCCACGACTAGCCGAAGACACTAAGTTCCACAATGTGATAGGTGGCAAGCCTATCGCCAACCGGGTATATTTCCAATCCCAACCAACATTTTTTTTAGAAGAAAATTGAAAAAATCCAATTTTCGTTTTGTTGGCCGACCCGGGATTCGAACCCGAGACCTAATGCAGTCAAGTCCAACACCCGGACCGCTAGACCACAGAGGCGAATGAAATATTATCTTAAAGCAAGTATCTTCAGTCCCGCAATGCCCTAAAAAAATGGCCACGTATACACCCAAGGTACAACTTACTCTTACAATGTGATATAAGGCAAGTCTATCGTCAATCACTGATCTAATCTCGGGCTACATCGTCTTTGTAAGATATCATAAAAATACATTTGGAATTGCCCGACCAGGGAATCAGACCCGAAACCTCAATCACACAAAACACAGGGCCACTAAATCACAGAGGCGATAAATTTAAATTTAAGTATCTACAGTCTTGAAATTCCATCCTAGTCAGTGATAAGAATTGTTGTTTTATTTTCCCGAATTATTGCTTACTATAATAATATTAAGGATAGGATATAATTTAACCAAAAGTTTTACTAAAATATGACTTAGTTAACGCTAGAAATATTTAATTTTGAGGTAAGGCTACAAATAGATGATTATTTGAAAATAGTTAAATACAGGGTGATTAAAATATATATGTACATCAGAGATAAAGTTTTATGTAGGTAATAATAATGGGTTTACGATAATTCCTACGAAAAACAGTTCTCAAATGAACATATAGTGATTGACAACTTTTAATCGTTTTTGCGTTTTCAGAATTGAATGATTGAGAATCAAATGATTACTTAAAAGCATTTTCATGCGTTCCCATAAATATTCAATTGAATAAAAAAGTAATGAATAAAAAAACACTATCTTAATATATATAAATCTCGTGTCACAATGTTTGTCCTCAATGGACTCCTAAACCACTTAACCGGTTATAATAAAATTCGCACACATGTGCAGTTCGATCCAACTTGAGAGATAGGATAGCTTATATCTCAATTTATGGTGAAAAAATTACCATCCGAGCGAAGCCGGAAAGGGCAGCTAGTACAAATATAAGAATTTCAAAGTTGACAATTGTCTAAGTACAGTACTACTATTTAAATCATGTGCTTTACACTTTTTAGTCTTTTTACACTTTATACTTTTATTTTTAAATTGGCTGAATTTTTAATTTAGGCAAAATGATTAAGTATGTATAATAACAACTCTTTACTGATGTTTTTAAAATACATTTTGATTTCCGAAGCTTGACGAATATAGCCGATTGTAGCGCATAATTTAAATAGTACTACTGTATAGTACATTTGTTTCGCACATCCTTTGTAATATGATCATTTGATTGCCAGTCAGAATCGGAATCAGAACATTCTTTATCGGCATTGAACATACAAGTTTGCGTCGATGAAAAGATCGACGCAAACTTATAAAAAAAATGTGTGCGTGTACTAGAGTACACTCGTAAGAAGTGAAGAAGTGAAACTTCTTTATGACGTTATTTTTCAAAAAATAATTTACTATATGCAACATTACAGAAATTGGTTAAATAAAGTTTATTGCCAATCCCTATTCCACTGGAGAAAGTATACTTCAAATCGCGCGTAGCGGAAAAATGTGACGCGTAACGAAAAAATGTTACACTAAATTTTTTTCCAACCCCGATAAAGAAGTTTCACTTCAAAAAGTAGACGGACAGTTCACAGGCTCTTCTGTCAGTAGATCCTCCTGTCAAAAATTACAGCTCCCTGCCGCAGTCTCGTCGTGACCATAGAACAATATGTTTATGTGTTAGTTGTGACCACGGCTAGTCATATAGAAACTAGGTCGAAATATCGACAAATAAAAGAAATATATTTTTTTATGATATTGGAAAGGAAAAAAGCACACAGTTTTCCTTATTGTAAGAAATTCAGAGACACAAAAGGTGGTAATCGTGCGTTGCCAACTTGAGGCCGGTATGTTAGGCGAGTAAAAGAAATTTTACCGGCTACCAAACCCTCCGACCCGGAACACGTCAATGGCAAGCACTGATGTTGTGGGGGTAGGAATAGATAAAGCGGTGGTAGCAATCCGGGCGAGTGGCTGCGAAACTCTACTACCTAGATGACAGATGGCAATGACGGTAAGCCTATGCTTGCGTTTTACGAGCTGCCTGGCAGGAAGGCAGATTTTGAGTTCTACGAAGGAGCCCGGACCAACACGGGGAAATCTTAATATATACAAATCTCGTGTCACAATGTTTGTCCTCAATAGACTCCTAAACCACTTAACCGATTATGATAAAATTCGCACACCATGTGCAGTTCGATTTAACTTGAGAGATAGGATAGCTTATAGCTCAATTTATGGTAAAAAAATTACCATCCGAGCGAAGCCGGAACGGGCAGCTAGTAAAGTATATAGCATAGTGAGAATAACGTATAAATAATTTAAAAAACTTTATTGTAATGTGTCATTTAACAATTCATCCTGTATATAGAAGTAAAGTACACAGAACGCTATGTTACACTCGAGTCGTGGCTTAATATGGGACAATAAACAGTATCAAGTCAGGTAGAATGGAGTTTTGTGGTCATCAAAACTATTTGAGTAAACAAACACTTTGTAGAGTAAATAAGTGTGATAGTTTGCGTAACACTTATCCTGTCTTGGTATGTACAATGCGGGCTTTTGACTATTTAGTGGTAGGATAATTACTTATTTAAAGTCGAGTGATTATATCTTTACATATAAAAAGTAATCCCTACTTTTTGCCTAATTGTTTCCCCTTGTTGGTCCGGGCTCCTTTGTAGAATAGACCATCTGCCTTCTTGTGCCAGGCAGCTCGTAGAAAGCGAGCATAGGCTTGCCGTCACTAGCACCGTGACATCTGACTAGGTGGTAGAGTTTCGCAGCCACTCACCCGGATTGGTACCACCGCCTTACCTATTCCTGCCGCCATAACGTGATGACGTGTTCCGGTTCGAAGGTTAAGGTAGCCGGTTAACTTACTTTTGCTCGAGACTAACATCCCGGCCTCAGGTTCGGTTCGTCAACGGCCACCACTAGACGTTATGGTGGCAGGAATAGGTAAGGCGGTGGGTCCAATCCGGGCGAGTTGTTGTGAAACTCGACCACTTATTAGGATGTCACGGTGTTAGTGATGGTAAGGCAATGCTCGCCTTTTACAAGATACCTGGCAGGAAGGTCTAGATAGAAAGGATATTTAATATTAGTACTGCTATTATATCTTTTGTATGTTTAAAAATGAATCCCCATTTCGCGTGGTTATCGCCTCACGCTTGAACGGATAGACCACTTTTGTTAATACTTCTTTTATTGTATAGTTTATTGTCAGGAAAGTGATCGTATGAAGAGAAAAACTATGAAAATTTTAGTGAAACTTGGAATAACAATGTTTTAATCCATACAAACTGTTGGACAATGTTAAAGTCAAGCAATACGAAGTTCGCCGGGTCAGCTAGTCTATCTTTATATAAAAATCAGTTGCTGTTCTTTCGTTTCGCTTAAACTCAAGGACGACTGAACCGACTTGGCTCAATTTGGTTTTCTTCAAGTCATGGGAACATTTAAAAGATAAGAAAAAAGGAAAACTAGAAAGACATGGTTTCAATTTTGCCTATACTAACTGAAAGGGTGGATCGAAGTTCGCCGGAACAGCTAGGTTTTAAGAAATGTCAGTTTCAAAAGATTAAATACGCTGACCTGACCGCTATATCCTTCTGAAAACAACAATAGTTTACTAGAAGTTCAAATAAAAATTGAGCACATGCTTAAGGTATCTTCACACAAAGTCTGGAACATGTAAACTGTTAGTATATTATTATATGGGACGAATGAAAAAATAACTATTTTTAACCTCGCCAATAAAAAAGTTGATAAAATAATTAAAAGTCCTGTTTTGCGTAGTTAATTAATACAGTTAAGCCTGCACTCCCTTAATTAACGACGGGGAGATTTTAATAAACGTTCATAGTAACATTAGCCATAGTTCAATAAAGTCCCTATTATACTATGCGATATTCAGACGGTCTCACTTAAACCTAGTCTTAGGGTGGCATTCCACTTATCAAGGATCATTGTCCAATGTGCCTTTGGAAACGAATTTTAGCATTTTATCCATAACATAATGGTGGTAATTGTGTTGCGGACTCATTAAACTAATTTTAATTTATCGCTATCTTATTTCAAAGAAAATAACACAGTGCTGTTAAATTAGACTGTACACGTCATTTCCACATTCGTTTAATCTATTACTCGGAAAACGTTAATTAAAAACATCACAATTTGACATGTTTGGACTAATCTGACATGTCTAAAACGTTCAATCTCTTTTATTTTTGTTTCATTTGAAAAAGATAGCATGCATCTAAAATAAGTTCAGTTATTGAACAGCAGAATTACCACCAATAGGCTGCAAACATTCAGTTTTCATTTAAATGTCAAAATTTTTGATGTTTAAGGAACTAGAAAGATTTTGAACATGGCTACTGGTAACTTGGATGATGTCAACCAAGATCTTTGATCAAAGGTACATTGGACAAAGATCGTTTTTAAACTCTTATTCCAAATCTATTACTTACCTTATATATGAAATTTTCGTGTCACAATGTTAGTTTCCGTACTCCTTTGAAACGGCTTGACCGATTCTCTTGAAATTTTGTGTGCCTGTTGAGTGTGTCTGAGAATCGGCTAACATCTGTTTTTCAAAACCCCAGATGATAAGGGTGAATCACAGAAAAAAAAACATAGCAGAACAACAAAATTTGTCACAATTTACTGGTTATTAGTATCCGTAGTTCGCAGAAAACTAGTCATAGCGTCTGGTTGTGTTAACATACACATATTCTAATTAACTAATACTAAACAAATTTAAATTCGCTCAACCATAACAACAATCAATAACATTGAAACAAACTATACATCGATACTTCATTAACTAAAACATTTACATATCGCAAGTAATATTGCTAAAGTTGAAGTTAGTGATTTTACTGTTCCAATATTGAACAATATTTCAAGTTAAATCAAACAAAAGGTTTCTCCTCGTATTGGTCTGGGCTTCTTCGCAGAATAGACCAGCTACCTTCCTACCAGACAGCTCGTAAAAGGCGAGCATGAGCTTATCGTCACTAACACCGTGACATCTGATTTTGTCGGAGAGTTTCGCAGCGACTTGTCCGGATTAGTAACACCGCCTTAGCTGTTACTGCCGCCACAACGTCAGTGGTTGCGGTTGACGTGTTCCTTTGGAGGGTAAGGTAGCAGGTAAGATTACTGTTTTTTGAGGCCTAACATCTCGGTCTCAGGTTAGCAACGCACCATTTCCACCTTCGGTGTCCCTAGGAGGCATGAGTTTCTTACCAGTGGGAAATCAGTCGGCTTGGTAGCCTCCTGATATCTTAAAAAAACGATTTTAAGTATTGAAATCGACGTACCTCTTGTAGAGTCTTACGTCGAAACCAGCAGTAAAAAGAAAGTTTGTCGTCACGTCATGATAAATATCTCAGCTACGCTCAGCGAAATATGGGCCTAAGTTTACGATACGTTTCAGTTTTTAATTTCGTTTTTTTTTTGTATAAAAGTGCGTCTTCTGTACATCATCAATTTTTTTTCACTGAAATACACTAAAATTGACAATAATGTTTGATTCTGGTACTCCTGAAGCATAATTCAGAGCTGCATTAAGATAACCCAAGATTAGCCAAAGGTATATCGTCCCACAATGAGACAAGTGAAAAACCTATCGCAAATTGGGCATTTATTTTCATATAATTTTATTGAAAAATCACTTTTTGGTTTCCCCGATCCTAGAATTGTAAAACCATGATACGTATGTATTTTTTAACAAGCAAGAAAGTAATGCTAACAAGCGTGGTTTTTACGGACTACTAAGTATAGAATCAAATGCATGCGCTATAAAATGTAACCTCACAATAGTTCTGACGGCTATGAAAATGCAAGTGACTTAAGTGCTTGTCAACTTGGGTTCAAGCTACGAGTAATATTGGCAGTGAGCACGAGACAGGCGCTACAAAGTACGGAAGAGGTAATACTTAAAAAACGACGGGTTGCACTCCGGGAGCGCCAGCAGAACTAAAAACTTTAATATTAACCATGTGCATTTTAGACGTTTTGGAATGGTTAGGGAATTATTTTGCACGAATTGCTTTAATTATCAGTATGAAAGTACTATCATTAATGTGGTAGAATACAACATTAATTTATTGCGCTATCGTACACAAACATGACACCGCGAACATTCACGCAAGCGCCAAGCACCGTCTTACGAATTTTCGATCAGGGCACGTGTCCTAACTTGAGTTTAGTTTAGTTTTTACCCATTCCAAAAAAAAGTGCGCAACGCCGCTAAAGTTTTCACTTCAAAAATCTTTATCTTATATTTCGAAATAGAAGCAGAAGCTTTTTAAGTACATTTTAAAAACTGCTAACCCTAATTGTGTTTTATAAGGCTTTTACGCCCAGTATTTGAATGGGTACTTCTTGTTCATTGTTTTAAGTAATCTGTTTTCAACACTTAATCAAATATTAACTAACGAACTTTTGTTTCGTGCCGTTGAACCAATTAGCCAGATAAGTGAGTACCTATACAACATTTAAGAGCTATGAAAATGTACTGAACATAATAAGTTTTATAGTTTCATAATGTTTCAATGTTATTTAATACTGTCTATTTTATTAGGATATAAAAATGTTGTAAATTAGGTATTTAAATGTAGGATCCCCGTTTTCCCCGTGTTGGTCCGGGCTCCTTTGTAGAATAGACCATCTGCCTTCCTTGCCAGGCAGCTCGTAAAAGGCGAGCATAGGCTTACCATCACTAACACCGTAACATCCGACTAGGTGGTAGAGTTTGGCAGCGACTCTCCCTGATTGGTACCACCGCCTTACCTATTCCTGCCACCATAACGTCATGACGTGTTCCGGTTCGGAGGGTAAGGTAGCCGGTAAACTTACTTATGCTCGAGGCCTTACATCCCGGCCTCAGGTTGGCAACGCATCAGTACCAACTTTGGTGTCTCTAGGCGACGTGAATTTCTTACCATCAGGAAATCCGTCTGCTTGTTTGCTTTCCAATATTATAAAAAAAATCTTTTAATGATAAGGTTATCGTTAATATGTTTTGGATTCTCAATTTTTTCTTCTTTAGTCCGAAGTTTTTTAGAAGACTACATAAATTTATACTTATACAGGTTTACTTTGAAAGGACTGGCCAAATTTTAATTTAAGGGGATATGGGCTTCAATGGTAATACATTTTAAATATTGTTTCGTATTTTTATTTTTTTTTATTTTTTTTAGCACTTGCCCTGTGCGTGGGATAAATTTATGCAAGAAACGAAAGTTATGGCCATTCTAAAATGTGAATTTCATCTGTGATGAACTCATTTGGTAGGTACTCAGAATTGTGTATCTATAGGACATAACTACCCGCGTTAACGGGTTAGAAAGGAATTAAAAATTTCGCCACGGGACTTGAATCCTCAGTAGCTCAATTGGTTAGAGCATTCGTCGGCTTGAGACGAAAGGTTACAGGTTCAAATCCTGTCTGGGGCGAAATTTTTTCTTTCTTTAAAATTTATATATATTTAAATATTGTTGCCAATTAATAACATTTACTTTTAAAAAGATTCGTTTAAAACATTCCGCAAAAATGTTTCACTTGTTATTTTAAGTCGTACCTAGTACGAGTTATAACGTCTCAGCCTACGAGTACGACTGAAAACAATTTTATGAGTTGCTTACGTTGTAACTATGCGTTCAGTATTTCGCGTTGGATAAATATTACAATTTTTTTTAATATTAATTACTCCATAGATTGAAAGAATAATTGATTCCGAATAAATATTGATTTTTAATTTATTTTTTTTAAATTGAACTCAGAATTTGGTTGGTACTTTGAATGTCACCCTGGATTATACCCTTTTCCTGCTGCAATAGTGTGGGGTGGAAGGCATTAGCTACAAACCAAGCCTCTATCGTCTAAATGAATCTTAATGTATATTCTTCCATACGTGTTTGATAACTTGTAAACGGGTATACCGATATGGTTAATATGTACGTCGCTGTCCTGCGGCCAGGATGATATTGCATATTGTACAAGTATATCGGATACCCTACTCTCCGACCGAAACACGACAGTGTCTTAAACGCGGTAAGAATAGGTAAGGTGGCGAAGTTTGGACAAAGTTGATGAATAACCCGCCCGTTTTTTCCCGTGTTGGTCCGGGCTCCTTTGAAGAATAGACCATCTGCGATCCTGCTAGGCAGCTCGTAAAAGGCGAGCGAAGGCTTACTGTCACTAACACCGTGACACCTGACTAGGTGGTAGAGTTTCGCAGCGACTCACCCGGATTGGTACCACCGCCTTACCTATTCCTGCCGCCATAACGTTTGACGTGTTCCGGTTAGGAGGGTAAGGTAGCCGGTAAACTTACTTTTGCTCAAGGGCTAACATCCCGGCCTCAGGTTGGCAACGCACCATTACCACCTTTTGGTGTCTCTAGGCGGCGGAAATTTCTTACCATCAGGAAATCCGTCTGCTTGTTGCCTTCCAATATCATAAAAAAAATAACACTATTCTATTATTCGTCAAGTTGGTTATGATATATATATATGTATATATATATATATAAAACTATATTTGCATACCAGGTAGAGAGGCAGATGGTATTTTTAACACAGTATTGTCTAAATTGTTTCCTGGATGTTTTCAAAATAGTATTGATCTGGGTAAACAAATAGAGGTGCTTTCGTAATCAGCCAAATTAAAAAGATTAGAAATCCGACAGTTCAGTGTGTTATAACAATTATTCCGTTATTCAGATAGAGAAAAAGAAGGAGTGAAGTTTTACCCTTAAGAGTAAAATTTTAAACCATGACTCCGTTAAACCTTATTTAACATACAGCTTTAACACTTCAAAGTCCTTTGAACAATTTTGGCGCCAACGAAAAAGAAGATGGTCATAGAGTCAAGTGGTCAAGAGTAAAATTTTAAACCATGACTCCGTTAAACCTTATTTAACATACAGCTTTAACACTTCAAAGTCCTTTGAACAATTTTGGCGCCAACGAAAAAGAAGATGGTCATAGATTTTTTTGTAATCGTTATTGAATGATGATGATGTTGAGTAAAATTAGAAAATTTCGGTTTCATTTTGTACAATTCTGTTTATTATTAATTGAACTAGCGCAGTAATTAAGAAATTAACGTAACCTTTAATGGCTAGTAGCCACCAATATCATTAAATGAGCTTCAGTAAGAAGGCCACCGCTTTACTCTGAACCTGACATGATTTTCTTTTGACGACCAATGACTAATTTTAAATCATTTATGCCCCTTTCTGTAAAATCTGTTAACTTGATGCAAATTCTAACTGAACTAAAGGCAAATGCTAACGCTCATGCAAAACACTAGAAAAGCCCGGTGAATTAGTAAAAGCTACAAGGTTAGCAATACATTAGTTATTCAAAAAAAGAATCCGATTGTGCTTTCAATACGGATATTTACAATGTTTTCCATTTCAATGTTGTTGTTATTTGAAGGTAAACTATTCATTGTTTGCTCTTCTTGGTTAACTTTTTACGATATTGCCAGCTTGTTTACCTTTATCTACTCGTATCTATCGGATTAGTAAGTGAACTCGGCACAGTTAAAAGACTACGTTGATTTAGGTTTCAGAAAACGGAATGTGTATAATAAAAACGTGGTCAACGTGTATTTTTATTATGCATGTACTAACTATGAACATATAACTAAACTGATTTTACAATATTTTTCCTTCATGAGTAACTTCTCTTGAAATTTTCACAATAAAAAAAACGACGGGCTCCACTGCGTGGTTGCCAGCAGTAGTGAAAACTTAAATATTAACGTTGTGCATTTTTGATATTTTGGAATGGATAGGGAATAATTTTGCACGCATTGCTTTAATTATTGAAAGTACTATCATTTATGTGCTAAAATGCAATATTCATTTATTGCGCTATCGTATACAAACATGACAACACGAACATTCGCGCAAGCGCCCTTCACCATCTTAGAAATTTTCGCTCAGGTCACGGTTTAAACGATTTTACCCGTTCCAAAAAAAAATTTAAGGCCGCTAAAGAATTTTTCACTCCAAACATAATTAGTTAAATAATTATGAGGCGAATATGAGATTTAATATGCATATGAGTAATGATCTAAGTTCAAGCACAGGATACTTAAAAATCATCCCCAAAGGATTATAATGGGGAATCGAAGTTTATTTACAAAATCGCGGGTAGATAGGTACCAATACCTTATTTGATTAACCCATAAAAAAAATTACCTGGTTATTCCAACTATCCTCTCTCTCTCTCTCTCTCTCTCTCTCTCTCTCTGAACTGACTTATTTCACTCAATATCAACACAAAATTCAATAATTACGAAAAAACTTCGACCATTTTTGTCATTTCTTCACGCGTGATAAGATGACACAAGGAAAACTGTTTATAAATAATGTAAGTCTTAAGTTTTAAATTTTTATAATGTAAAAGATTGAGAAAAAAGACAAAAAACAGGTTCGGAAACAAGTACGTAGATGACGTATATACAAAATAAATGTGTAATCAAAAAATACGGTCTTTTTTATTACTTTTCTGGAGTACAGATTAGTATTATCAAATTAAAAAAATGTATTTATCTGAAAAATATATTTTTAATGACAAAATTACAACTTTATTCAGTCACGTTTGTTTCTTATGAGCTACCAAGCTTGAAGGCAGTTGGCCTAAATTCTTCAAAGGAGCCCGGGGCTAGTACAAGGGATCTTTGTAAAATTTCATCTATACGTATAATTACATTGAAGATATTTGGGACAGTATGTGACGAAAAATAGATTACAAAAAACATTGTTTTGAAATTAATAATACCCTTGTCTAATTTTCTGTTTTCTGGCTGGCTTTCCTTAACTTTGGACTATCAGTAAGGCAATCTGACGTGCTAATAGTCTCTTATGGAAAGCAACGGGCTAACTTTTATCCTCATAAGGAAGAGGACAGTTCTATACTCCTATCGTCGGTATTGGGTGAAATTCCACTCTAGACACAATTCGTTAATTGCAAAAAAGTAAGTCTTTTTATTTATCTTTTATCTTCACGCACATATCCCCGAAGTGCGCGCCACCCACGCCTAGCCAAAGACACTAAATCCCACAATGTGATGGGTGGCAAGCAACATGTATTTAAATAGAAAATTGGAAAAACGTCATTGTCTTTTTGCTGTCCGACCCCTGGATAGAACCCGGTTCCTCAAGAAGTCAAGACCGACTCCTGGACCTCTAAACCAAACTGAAAGTTATTTTTGGCATTAAGTTCGCCTTTGTATATTTATTTAAGTGCAATAAAGGATTAAAATAAATAAAAAATGAAGTTAACCAAAGACGATTAAACTATTCTACGCTGTATAACCATTATGTCGGGGAAACAGCTAGTACCTCATATATCAGGATGCACAGCCTAACATTTAATTAGAACTACCTTCATTTAAGTGTAATGGCCATAAAATTGGTCAAAGTTAGATCAAGTGTGATTTACGTCAAGACATATTACAATGCATTCAGTTCATCGTCAAAGGATTTCCCGTCAACGTCATCTTGAGGAATAATCCATCTTGCTAATGGTCGAAAGGCCAGATTTCACTAATCAATATATATGTTATTAGCTAATGTTCTATACGGCAATCAACATTGATTAAGATGTACACAAACATGACAGAATCATGTTTTACTAATTCCTTAATTGCTTATTGTCTGGCATCATACGGCCCTTACTTTGATATCAATTTAGCTACAAGCGAATGTTATATTTTATCATGTACCTATTCCTGCTACTATAACGTCAATGCTTGCCGTTAAAGTGTTCCGGTTCGGAGGATACGGTAGTTAAATGAAATCAAATTAGCTTTAATAGATCTATACAAAGATTCTTGTAAGTTGGTAAACTTACTTTGCTCGAGGTCTAACATCCCGGCCTCTGGTTGGCAACGCACCATTACCACCATTGGTGTCTCTAGGCGGCGTCAATTTCTTCCCATCACGAAAACTGTCTGCTTGTTGCCTTTTAATATCATAAAAACTGTAGTTAAATGTACAACTTAAGTATGTACATGATAAAATATTACCGCGATATTGTCCGCATTAAATTAAACATAAAGGTGATTAGTTTATTTAGATTTTTTATAAAATAAAAGTAAACAAATTTCCGTCTATTATACTACATATTATACTATATACATCAGCTCTTTGCTAGTGAAGGTCCCGTCAACATCGGTCCAATAACATTTTGTGTATGTACTAAGTCTGCTCCTAAGNNNTAAGAATCGGTCATTTTAACATCACAAAACAGCCACTCCAACATTATTTATTTGTATACATGTATGTATATATTATAGAAATTGGAATAAATTGACCGTATGTTTATGTATTTTACTTATAAAATTTAGAAATTAATCATTTTAGGGTATTATTGCTCAGATACTCAAATTCTTGGTTGATCTGACCATAAATTTGTACAAAGTATACAAGTAGACATTAAGCCAGTTTCATATTGTAATCTGAGGAGTGCTTTTTAGTTTGAATCAAAGTGTCTTTGTAAACAAAAAAATATAAATAAGTTTTATGAATGTCTGTCATCTTTTAGTTGAAGTTCTTACTAACGGTAATTATGAATAGGCTTTAAATGACGTTCATGATACCTTTATGCTATTTTGTGACATGATCTCCAAAAATATTATATAGGCCCGTAAAAACCAAACGCCTCTTAAAATTTCTTATGATGTTTTTTAAAGTCAAACGTTAGTTGTATTTTAATTAACATAATTTACAATATTACAAAAATGGAAATAAAATGAGTTACCTAAAAGTAATTAATTAAATGTATACTAGAATCTCAGAAACAGATATCGTTTAATTAATATTATGTTGAACGATCTTATGATAAATGTAAAGCTTCATGGAATATAATTAAAAGTTCGTTTCTTAATGAAATGCCAAAATAAGAAATAGAACAAGTTAACATAAATAACAAAGTGTAAACTGATAATAAAAAATGTAATAATGTACGAGTATATATCAGGCTAAATTATAAATATTTATAAATCAGACTTAATCTTGTAATAAAATTCGGCCAAACAAACAGCATGAGATCTCAGATTTTTTCCAATTATAATGAAACTATATTCTTAAGATATAAGATAAGCATGATCTTAATAAGGCATGAGCAGCTAACTAGTGGTTGCTTGCTAATGCAAACAACCACAAAACCAACAACTTTCGTGAGGTTATGGGTTAAATTCTTGAGTTAAGTAACTCAAAAATTTTGAAATAGAAACAATTTTGTCAATTTGTATTATGGGACTTTCTACTTCAAAAAATTGTGAATGCTTTAGTTGTACCCCTGCTTACCTTTTCGGGGATATGGGACTGCAGACTTTATTATTTGCAATGTTTAACGAATAACAACAGAATATTTAAGAAATCAACATAAAACAAAAAGACAGTCAAATCAACCGAATTTGATATAATCAGGGCCGGCTTTGTAAACCCAGCAACCGTTGCGGAGCAATTAATAAATACATGTTTCATAAGCTGTTCTACTATTGTGAATAAAATTTAACTAGATGACGAAAGTCACCTAAACTACATATCCAATTACATAACACGATATTGATGTTGCTATCTCCATGTTGTTGGTGTTTGTCAATAACGTGTCCGGTCTCAAATTTAAGGAATTCAACCCGTAACCTCACGAAGCTAACGCAAACACCAGACCACAGAGACGGAAAGTAATTGGTGACAGAACACTTTAGTGACGAAAGTAGGTGACAATACCTCAACTACATATCCAATTACATAACACGATATTGATGGGGCTACTTCCAAACATGTATCTTGTTTGCTCCAGTGTCGGTGTTTGTCAATAACGTGTCCGGTCTCAAATGTAAGGGCGCTGGTACTGCACACCTTAAATTACGAGCCCTGAGGTAATATGTCGTTCAAAGCTTTGTAGCTGGCAGTTAATATACCTTCTATTTATTCCAGTGGTACTCAACCTTTCACAGATCTCCAAAAATGTATTAGTCACGGTATCGCGAACCCAAAAGAAGTTAAGCTTAGGCCACATTCTTCACAAATATTCGTCCAAGGACACTACTTTTCTTTTACTAGATTTTAAAGTTTCTAAAACAGAAGAAAGGTACTATTTTTTACATTTTTTTTAAATGTTTATCCTAAAGGAGAAGCTAATATTTCCTTCATTGGCCTACGTGTACGAAGGGCTGAATGTTTATGGTGATATACGGCCAATATCAACCTATCTAAGATTAGAGATCGTTCTATTTTAGATCAGTTACGTAAAAGCTGCTATGTTTCAGTAACTAACAAAAATATTTTAGCAGTAAATATTTACCCTTCTTTATCTGAAATTAACGAACAACATAGCATTTTAGTCAAATTTACCAAAATATATCAAACTCAAAGAATAAATTTAAATTTTGTGGTCGCTATTAAATATTTTTTTAAGGTTTTCTTCAAAAAAACAAGCCATTCTCGTAGTGTTTACGTCTTCAAACAAAACTACAAAGCATTTGCGGATGTTCGGCTACATATACAATAGCAAGAGCCTTCGCGCTAGGCACACGAGTGTGGCCTAGGCTTTAAAATTTACCGATCGTATACTGTACTGTACTATAAGACACTTATTGCCAAGTGCAGTAGTATGTTGTAATACCTATCAACTCGACGTATCTAGATGTTGCCCCACTAATAAAGCTTGCATTATATTTTTTATGCATTATATATTATTATGCCTTAGCTTATCTTATCCGCTTTCATCAGAAGTGACTTAGCATTCGCAAATGTTTAGCTACATACAGGATAACACAAATGTTCGCTTTATAGTGATAAGTGTGGCCTAGGCTTTAGGATTTCCCGATCGTATATTTACTATTACAGATACATGATTGCTTATCATAGTTTAGCATACAATGACATGGTAGTGTTTTGTTACCTTATAACTCGACTTATTTAGATGCTTCTGGTGATAAAAGTTAGCTCTCTTACTGAATGCCATTTAGATACAGGGATAAAAAGTACCCTATATCACTGTTCAACCTTGTATACACTATATACTACTACACAAAAAAAGTCATAAAGGTCCTTTGTTGTGACGTGCAAGACAAACAAACACTATTTTTACATTAACAGGTTGATCTGAATTTTAAAGGCAATTATATATTCTTCTATGGCTGAAGAGGTTAGTAGTTTCTTCTTATATCATGTTCAGTAGTGAAAGTCGGGACTAAACTGCTGTTCTATGAAGCTTAATACTTCTGCAACTGCATTTTGGTATTGTTTTGTTATTACATCCATACATACACACATATCTTCAGGCCAAGCCCTTACGGGATAGGCAGAAAGTATCGAGTGCTAGACCACATGATCCTGACAAACCTGTCTGGCTTCCTTCACATTTGTTACCCTTTTCATACAAACATATTTTGTTATTATTGACGCTATTATCTAAGTAAATTAAAATAAATAATAATTAAAAATTAGAAATACTTATAGAGTTGGAGAGAATGTATATAATGGCCTTAGTATGGTAGTCACTTTTATTTATCAACGTCAAAAGGCAAGCAGACCTTGAATATAGTGCGTCTGTGATGTAAAAAAAGCATAAAAGTAAAAACACTTTCGCATTTGTAATATTAATATATGTTTTTTGAAGGGCGTAAAATTCGAAAGGGCATTAAACAGAGATACACTAACCACAAAAGCCCAGCGGGCCGTTTGGTCCTTCATACCGCAGGTTGAGTATATCTGATCTATTCTGTAATAATAAATTAATTTCCTTAATTTCCTATTCTTTCTGAATTTACATTTCATAAATATAATATGTACATTGAAAAAGCTTTTTCGCGTTAATAAAATTCGCTACGTCCGTGTAAAAGATGTCAAAGGAAAACGTTTCTTATGAAGTGTTAGGGTATTCTCGTCGACAGTCTAAAAAAACTAATTTTGGGGACTTATCAATTTTTTATTGTAAAGTATATGTCTTTACATTTTTTCTTAAATCACATGATTTTGGTATAAAGTTGGTATGTTAATGGTAATAAATATTGAAGTGGGGGTTACTATTTCCCGAGTTCCTCCTCCTCCTCCTTCTTCTCCTGGACAATATAAAAAAACGAATTTTGGTACTTTACATTATTAATTATAGGTACTTTACATTTTTTTAAATGACACGATTTTGGTATAAAGTATGTAAAGGGTATTAAAGGTGTTTCTTACCGTGGTCAAAACCGAACCATCTCCCAAGTTCACCCCTATCTAGGTCTAGACTGGTAGGTAGAATCCAGATCCGATGCTGATAGAGATTTTGTGAAGGTTAATTTCTAATGCACGGCTCGTAATAAGTAAAAAGTATCTTCACGCCCATATCCCCGAAGAGGTAGGCAGAGGCACAACCAAAGATAAGTATTAAGTATATAATAAGTACTAGAAGTTGAAGAGCCAGTAGTACTATGAGGAGATAAAAAAATCTGTTTTAAGAGTACTAGGGTTGGTCTGTAACGGAATGTTGCCAAGTGAAGAGACATTATAGTGTTACAAGTAAGCATACATAATACTATTATAAAATGAATGCCATGTAGCATTAAGTCCACCTTTGTACACTATAGTGCATGAATTATACATACATACATACATCCCGTTCTGGGGCCCGCTAAGACCTTTAGGCCATGCTGCCATGTCTTCCATAATAATAAATTATTTTTCATACTACAATTTTAAATTAATTTCTTCAGTTTCTTAACATATTGTCTTCTTCTTTTTAAAAGTCATTTGCTTCACTAAGACAAAGGTTATTTGAGTCCTTCAATACGTCTTTAGTTTCAATTTCTTGAAGTTTACAAATTATGTTTTTTCGCTAATTTGTTTTATAGTACGTCACACCCTTGAATTACGATTACTTTATTTTTACGATTACGATTATACGATTACACAAATCATAAAACTAAAATTTTGACTCCAAAATCATCTTCTTCTTTCATGTTGGCGCCAAAACTTCTACGACAGTGCAAAAAGTATTTTTATTATTCTTTTTTTTACCTCTTTGTTTTATACTATTGTTATATTATGTAATAAACCCATATATTAATATTTCATGTCTTTTACTAGTTTCGTCTTCAATTTTCTTTCCTGTTCAGGCCTCTGCCTCTTCTGTTATGATAAAACACTACAATAGTCTTTCACTAGTATAGTTTATTTACTAAATCACATTGACACACACCTAAGTAATATTTACACTTTAATTGATTTACATATTATACATTTTTACACTATATTACACATTTTTAGCTTAAAGATTGGAGGGAACCCTCGAAAAGCGCGCCTTCCCCCTCCAACCGTTCCCGCCAACCCGCATTTTTTTTTTCTAATTTGTCCCTTTCGGGGACCGGCTAAGACCTTTTGGCCATGCTGCCACGTCTTCCGTATTCTTTGCATTTTTTAGTTAATTTGCCCCTTTCTGGGGCTGGCTAAGGCCCTTAGGCCATTCTGCCACGTCTTCAATATTAAATATAAATTCTTTATAATTCAGTCGAAATTCATTTCAGGTCGTAAGCCATAATTCATAAGTCATAAGTCTAAGTCATGTCTGGGTCTTCAGTGAAGCGTTGGCCTCGTTACTCAAGCGTATTTAGTAAGATTTTTCGGCAACGGGAAAATACACGATACACTAATTTCTTCATAAATATTTCACTGGTGTACTTTAACTAAACAAAATTGATGTAATTGCCATCTAAATTAACTAATTTTACTCATCACGAAGTTCAATAATTACGAAAAAGCTACACCCATTTTATTTATTAATTATCTTTTATTATATTTTTGTACCATTTGATCATTTAACTCAATAATGGATATCCACAAATTTGTGTTTGTGTGCCACCAAATGCAAAAAACAGGCAGCTCTATGCCTTTCTGTATTCCCACATCAAAACACAACTACGTCAACGTCAGGTCGCTTACGTCACATAGATGTATGCACACAGGCCAATCCAATTCGTCGAGTGCGTAGATTAATCAATCTATCTCTCATCTTTCTCTGTTGTTCCATTGTAATTATAAGGAGTTGATGGCAAACGAGAGAGTGCTATGCTTGGTGTTTCTCTGCGAGGTATGACCTGTAATTCGGGGATCCGCACGAGAGCGAGAGCAATCGACTTAGTCCAGAGAGTCAGCTAGCCGAAGTAGCAATGGGCAGGTTCGCAGAACCGACAATTGCTGGGGACTAAAGGTTCTCGAGAGGCGGCCCCGCACCGGAGGACGAAGTGTTAGACGACCTCACCGGTGGACTGATGATATGGTCAAAGTCACGGGAAGCCACCAGCTGTGCTGTAGAAACGTGGTGAGTAGATGTATGCTGTAAACCACAATAACATTTTTACACAAAAATAGAAAATAACAATATATTTCTGGGGTTCCTCATACTTAGAAATAAAACTCGATTTTTTTTTTATTAAATCCGTAAAGTACGGAATAGGTCTTAAAAATGATATTAAGGTTTTAACTATCATTTATTTAATTATCATTTTAACTATCATTATCGAGAAGATACTTCCAAAGTGGTGAAATGGGTCCCTCCTTGTAACTTTTAAAATAGGCTTACACTACGTAAACTTCCATCGAAAATATCTTTAAATGAAATTAAATAAGTAAAAATGTATCTTCACGCCCATATCCCCGAAGAGGTAGTAGAGGCGCAACCAAGGCAGCCACGACTAGCCGAAGACACTATGTCCCACAACGTGATAGATGGCAAACCTATCGCCAATCGGGCACTTTAAATATCCAATCCCGGTCAACGTTATTTGTATTACAAAATTGAAAATAAGCATTTCCTAATTTTTTTGTTGCTTGACCCGGGTATCGAACCCTTAAACCTTAAGAAGTCAAGCCTGATTTAGGACCGCTAGACCACAGAGGCGATTTAGTAAGTAGCTTTTCTAATGTTTTTTTTTAATTAACACTTAAAATACCTGGTGTACCTACTTAACTGTCAAAAGGTGGTGCTGTGTAGTTTTGAATCGCGCAACCGTTTTACATGTATTTTAATGTAATGTCTTTAATATCAGGAATCCGCGCATATTGCAAAAATATCGTAAACCGCACTCATCGTACAGTTTGTATGAAAAGATTATCATATAGAAATATTATGACTGCTCTTTCTGTTACGGAACCCTTCGTGGGCGAGTCCGACCCGCACTTGGCTGCTTTTATTACTTTGTAATGTCGCATATGATACAGATAAATTCACATTTACTGTAGTGACATTTGTATAGGTTCAGTATGACATTACAATGCCAACTCAAGTAACTTCAAGTTAAATGTTTCTCAAACAACTTACGCGAAAGGATGTTTAAGAATTCCTTTGCCATCTTTCGTATTTTTCTTTGGTTGGTAATGTGCAAAGGACGGTTGTGTTGAGTCAATATGTCGCAATGCGCTAGGAGTTTTGTCATTTTGTATATTTTTACCCTATTTATTGGGAGATTGGTAAGTTTTTAATGTAATTTGTGACTTATAATGTTGTAATAAAACTGGAAAAACCTGACTTTAATTTTCTTAACAAGTCGCGATTAAGTAATTAATTTTTCAAAAGTTGGTCATTTTGACAAACTCCGTATAATGTTTTTCATGTGTTATACATATTTAATAATGCGATAGTATTTAAAAAACATCTAGCTGTCAAGGTACGCAAAATATGTTTTTATCTTTATCTTGATACATTTTTTACGTTAATATTTGAATTTTTAAACTTTACAAATCTATTCACACAAAAATACAAAAACTTAGGACGAATATAAATTGATTAACACAGTAAATAGAATTTAGTATATAGATTTGTAATATATTCTAATAATACTATTTATTCTAATGACTGGATTACCTAATTATTATTTTAGAATGAATAGAATTATTAGAATATATTATAATTTTATAATGACTTTATTATTATTATAAAAAGATTATTGTTATTATTATGTTATAAATAAATGAATAGTTGGGAAGCCAGTTGAAAGGATAAGGTAAAACTCCTAAACTTACTAGCTAGGAGCCTAACATTTCGGTCTTAGGTCGGAAACGCAATCCCGGGCAACATTGTTTTATAATAAAATGGAAAATATACTTTTACTTTATTTTGCCCGACCTAGGGATCTAACCCGGGACCTCATGAAGTCAAGTCTAATTCTGACCGCTAGAACACAGAGCCGATATTAATAAATACTAAAACATTTGAATGTTATGCTTACTTCCAGGTTTTGGCAGAAACACTGAGCAAGAAAACTTTGGACGGAATGGTCCTGAAAATGCTCTGGGAGAAAGTTTATGCCGGGCGTGATGCTAAAGCGAAAGAATTAGCGATAAAAAAGTTAAGAGCCAATGGAGATTACGACAAGCTAATAGGACAATTGATGAAAGCTAATAAGGAGAAAGTTCAGAAGATCATTAATCTAGTCGGCGAAATTATGATCGCTTACATGTCTTAGAAGTTTTTTAATATATGATTAAAATAGGAATATTTGATGCTTTTAATTTTATTAATAAAAAATACGAAATTTCTTCACGCTCGCATCCTTAAAGAGGTGGGTGGAGGTACAACCAGGGCAAGACTAGCCGAAGACATGAGATTGATGACAAGCCTATCGACAACCGGGCACTTATCCAATCCCAAGCGACGGTGTATTTTTATTGAATAAAAAAACTCATGTTCCTTTTATTTGTTGTCTGACCCAGGACACAAACTCAGTCCAACACCTGATCGCTAGACTATACATAGTCGATCCGTTAGGGCCTGTCGATCCAGGTAACTATTAAATTAACAATTCAATTTAGCGGGGCGTTAACAATTAAATTATCAAAGGCAAAAAAATAGCGATTTTGAATTTTAGAAGAATAAAATTGTTTGTTGCAAAAAATGAAATGTGGTTCTGTTACAGTGCTATAAGCAATGTGGTATTTTAAAAACAGTATTTCACTACAGTGCAATCGTATTGGCATTAACTACAGTAGGCTCCGGGTTTTTCCCGGATTGGGCAATTTAATAGTGTTTTTTCAATTCAATAGATAAGTTCCCCGCTGGCGATAGGTTTGTTACTTGTCACATTAAGCGCCAATCTAAGCATTGGCTAATTTAAGGTAGCCTGCTTGTATCTTAACTTATTCGGACATTATTATTATATTTGTGCGTACTTTCTTACTCAGTATTTAACTAAAGCTAAAGCTTTTTTTGCATCTCTTAGCCAAAATACACTAATTTAATGAACTGGATGGGAAAACTTACTTGCTAACCATACTTCCGAATCAATATATTTGAAATAATTGACGATGTTTGTTTTGAATTTGAAATAATAATTTACGTCATGTCAGCATAAAGCTCATTTAACATTACAAAAAATGTTGCAGCTTTTAGGACGTAAAATTTGTCCAGCTATTAAGGCCCGCACGACCACAGAGTCCACAAAATAGAGCTAAGGGGAAAATGTTTTAGGATTTCCGAACTGAAAAGCTACTTTCGCAGAAATGTATGGGTTTTAACGTCATAATATTGTGTAAAAATGTAGGTTAATTAGAAAAACGTAATGTTATTGAGTTTGAAAACAACAAATAATAATAATTAAATTTATAAATATTCTTGACAAGTTACACGAATTGAAAAAAATACCCGTTGGTCGAAATTCGACCATAATAAATATTAATATCTTGTTGATAACAACGCCATCTTCATTTCTCAAGACCAACTACTTTGTTTCCAAACTGTTTGGTGCGCCATCTGTGATCTTTAATCGTTATCATCAATAAATTTGTTTGTGTGTGTCAAATGCATGCTAGTGTGGTTAATGTTTTATTTATTGATTTAATGTACTTTATAAGCATTATTATTGAAAAATATTAGCGTTCTGCACTTCTCCTACACATAAACTGTAAGTATGACAAAATTTATGCTCCTGCTTTCCCGCAATTTTCCTAAAAAGGGGTCCAAAGTTTTGGCATCACGTAATAATATATTGATACCACAATAAATTTGATTGTGTTAGGAAAACCTTATTAATTACTGTTTAATTTAAAATGACCTAGAAAAATATTTAATTAAAAGCCATTCATTGTGTTCAAATGACACTAAGCCATTGGTTTATATGTGTTATCTTGTAAAATTATATCTCTAAATTAGTTTTTATTCATACCAATACTCTAGAAATAAAAATAGGTTGCACTCCGGGAGTGCCAGCTCAAGTTAAAACTTGAATATTAACGTTGTGCATTTTTGATAATTTGGAATGATAAGGGAATAATTTTACACGAATGGTTTTAATTATCAGTATGAAAGTATCATCATTTATGCATAAATATTATTTTCATGTCAATAAAAGTAAGACTACGTAACGCATAGGAGCGTCGTCATAGTATAATTTGTATAACAAACATTGCTTGTCTACACCTAAATCTTATTTTCAAGATGGAACAAATAGAGCAATGTCTGTTGATATTATACGTATCTGCTATCATTTTGTCTTGTGATAATATAATGGTAGATATATCGCGGCGTATTATCCATTGCGAATCCTAAACTCTAATATATAAGTTAAATAAACTCTGATCTCGGAAATATATAAGCAATAGAAAAACAGCAATGATTCTACGTTTTAATTTAGATCTCGCGCAAGCGCCCTGCGCCGCTTATTCGCGCATGCGCCCTGCGCCGTCTTACGATCTGTAAATCTAACTTGAGTTTAGAATTTTTTACCCGTTCCACAAAAAGTGCGCAACGCCGCTAAAGAAGTTTTCAATTAAATAAGAAAATGTTTTCAAGCAATTAAAAACTTTTAAAATAATCTATCTCTATTTGTTTTTTTAAAATAATTCAAAACTTTACCTGTTTCCACGATGACTTAATTGACTTGTAATTAATATAACATCAACATGATTAAAAAAGAAAAACTTAGTTTAAAAATCCAAGCTTTATTTTTAATACATTCACAGCCACATTCTACATTTTATTACTTTGTTTTCCCTACTGAAAAAAGTTTCTACAGCTACTCCTATTTTTATTACCGTCGAAAGAATTGCGTGCTCTGCTTTTGTAATTGACTGTTAATTCATTAATTATGTTTTATTTTGCAAGAACCACTTTGAGGCTAATAAGGTTATTTTGTGAAGAACGATTGTTAAATACAATGGGATTGTTATACAAGGCTTATTATCGGTTTTCACTTGACTTACAATGTAGAGCAACCTTGTTGTAGAGTATATAGGTATGTATACATATTTTGATTACGTTCAAAAAAATTATACGTAAAACTTTTCAGTTTATATTGCATAATATTATTCGTTTTATAAGTTAGTATTCACGCCCATATCAATGAAGAAGTAAGCAGAGGCACAACCAGGGCACCCACGACTAGCCGAAGACACTTAATCCCACAATAGGTGGCAAGCCTATCGCCAACAGGGCACATATCCAATCTAGCAACGTCTTTTTTTATTAGAAAATTGAAAAAACCCAATTTTCTTTTAGTTGCCTGACTCGGGAATCGAACCCGGGACCTCACGCAGTCAAGTCCGATAACTAATCCACTAGACCACAAAGGCGTTTCGTATTATTATGCATGTATAAGTGTGTATATTTGTATAAGTAGATATGTATATCTAACGAATTATACTTATGCAAATAAACATTTAAATGCACACATGTATACTGTATATTGCGATGTACTATAATGTATAGTTACGATTTTACTGTATAATGTCATCTATCATGAGAGACAGAGAGAGATGAGAGACGGAGGAGAGGAAATTTCTAACTACTGATCAAAATGTATAAAAAAACGCATGAACAAGAAAGACAATCCTTCTGTTATTTTACTCATTTTAAATTTATTTGCACGCTTAAAAGAGACCAAGAAAAATAGGTACAATATAAAATTTACAACTTGAACTACAAGGAATTTAAATTTTCTTATAAAATATTGCAATTTAATGCAATTTGAAAATAGCCATAATTTAAAGCCAAAGATTTTAAACTATGTGGAACATGTCCATAACTCTTACTAGTTCCGGAATTTATTAATGCCAAAAACAATAACGTTCCTAAATAAGTGCACAATAGAGTCACAGAATAATATCCTGAGCTCTACTAGAACTAACAAAATAGTTGCCTTTAAAGTCCTTAGTGATGTTATGAAACGTGAAAATTTGTTACTTAGTTACAATAGCAGGAAAATGTTTACTAAATGTAAATGTCTGTTTTGATTTACAATTTTGAAATTTGATGTTATTTAAATTTATCTCAGAATTTAAATATTTTGTGTTTATATATATAAATATCTACTACTAGCAATACAATGACAAATGATATGGTAAAAACAGACTTTTGTGTAGATCTAAGAAAGAGGCGTTTTTGAGATTCTATTTATTTGAAATCACTAAATTTTTTGATATTTATAAAAATTACTTACTTTAAAAAACCCTAGGTCTTACAATGGTTATGCTATATATTTTTACATTACAGTTTAAACCACTCAAAAATGGAAAGAATGATCAAATCGGATGAATTAAACACGATGAACCGATTAAGAATGAACCAATTTTTACTTTTATTTTGCGAAGTTAGGTCATGATTTCGAGGTGGTATGATATTAATTTTACTACTATGTGAGTGAGTGTACTGGTGAATTATTAAATACAAGCGGTTGCCCATTTGTCGAAATTCGACCATAACAATTTTTTTATATATTGTTGATAAGAACGCCATCTTCATTTGTAAAGACCAACTACTTTGTTTCCATACTTTTTAGTGCGCCATCTGTAATCTTTTATAGTAATCATCAATATATTTGTTTGTGTGTGTCAAATGCGTGGTAGTGTGGGTTATGTATAATTTATTTATTTAACTTACTTTATAAGCAGTATTGTTGAAAAATATTAGCGTTCTGCACTTCTCCTACACATATACGTTAAGTGTGCCAAATTTTATGCTCCTGCGTTCGCGCAATTTTCGTAAAAAGTTGTCCAAAGTTTTGGCATCACGTACATATAGATAACTCTAAACCGCTAGATAAATAACAAACGACGACTTCGACTTTTAATTCATTGACGTAATGACAATGAAGCGTCATTAAAATTTACGCATTATTAATCACAAAACAATTAAAATAACGATTCCGTGATGGTGCCTGGAGATTTTGTTTATCGTATAATAATAATAAGTGAGTAAATAAATATCTTCACGCCCATATCCCCAGGGCACCCACGAATAGCCCTAGACACTAAGCCCTACAATGTGATAGGTGGCAAGCCCATTGCCTACCGGGCACATATCCAATCCCGAGCAAAGTTTTTTTAAACAGAAAATTGAAAAAAACCCATATTTTTTTCGTTGCCCGGCCCGTGATTCGAATACGGTACCTCATGCAGTTGTTGGACAACTGAACCACTTGACCGGGGACCAATTGTGCAAATCTACTAGCTACCCTACCCTCGGGACCGGAACATTACACTGTCTTTCTGGCGGCAGGAATAGGTAAGGTGGTAAATCCCTACACGGGTAAGTTGCTGCACTCTACCTTGAGTTGTCTTGTAGGTATAGACCAGTTTCGGCCTTACTCGCCTTCTACAATCTACTTGACGGGACGGTAGAGTGGCCTATTCTAAACGCAAGCTGAGGACCAACTCGGAGAAACAACTAGTTACCTATCGAAAAAGAATTATCAAATCAAGTCGTAGTAACGAAATTGGAGTTTTTTTAAATGTAAGTAAGTAAGTATCTTCACGATCATATATCCAACGAGGTAGGCGGAGGCACAACCCCGAAACCAGCAACTAGCCGAAGATACTAATTACTACAATGTGATAGGGGGCTAGCCTATCGCCAACCGAGCACATGTCCACTCACGGGCAACCTTATTTTTATTACAAAATTGGAAATAAGCACATTTTCTATTTTTTTTTGCTGTCCGACCCTTGGATCGAACCCAGGACCCCCAGAAATCAAGTCCAACGCCGGACCACTAAACCACAGAGGCGATAGTTTGCTTACTTTTTCGTTCACACCTTACTATTTTAGTTTTTTGAAGGGAAACTTTTTTATAATCGTTGTGATTTCAAAACGGGTGCAACGGAAAAACTACAGGTAAGAGACACAAACATATATTCATCTCATTCTTTTGCAGGTAAGAGACACAAATGTATATTTATCTCATTCTTTTGTCGATTAACTAAAGTTTCACTTCTATCGTGTATGAATCGCGCACAGACCTTTTTTTATTGCTCTTAAATTATGAAACTCAGGAATAAAAGCGAGTAGAAATGCTGAAAACTACTGGTAAATATGACATTAGCGACTTAAAAACGGATCTAGGACCCGGTGATTTATGTCAGTACGATGATCATGAAGCTTTTGTTTCAGTTCCCCCATTAAAGTACTTCGTGCAATTAGAACTAACAATAGCTAAACGTATAAGCAATGTGTTGAATACTGTACTGAGTTTGTTTAGGAGAGCGTCATTTGTGAAACTATTCTCTTGGTTCTTTCTAGAACAATTTTAAAACGTCTCGTTAGTCGAAGGGTTTGCAAATTAACCCTGAGTTGGTCCGGGCTTCTTTGCAGAATAGACCATCTAATTTCCTGGCAGGCAGCTCGTAAAAGGCAAGCATAGGCTCACGTTCACTAACACCGTGACATACTGCTAGGTGGTAGAGTTTTGTAGCAACTCGCGTGGACTGGTACCACCGCCTTATCTATTCCTGTCGCTATAACGTCAGTACTTGCCGTTGACGTGTACCGGTCTGAAGAATAAGGTAGTCGGTAAACTTTCTTTTGCTCGAGGCCTACCATCCCGGCCTCAGGTTGGCAACGCACCATTACCACCTTTGGTGTCTCTAGGCTTTCCTGCCAGATAGCTTGTAAAAGCCAAGCATAGGCTCACCGTTACCGTCTGTACTGAGTTTGTTTAGTAGAGCGTCATTTGTGAAACTTTTCTCCTGGTTCTTTCTAGAACCATTTTGAAACGAATTGTTAGTCGAAGGGCTTGGTAATGGAGTTGGTCCCGGTTCATTTGCAGAATAGACCATCATCATCCCTGCCAGGCAGCTCGTAAAAGGCGAGGTTAGGCTGACCGTCACTAACACACATCTGACTAGGTGGTAGAGTTTCGCAGCGACTCGCCAAGATTAGTTACCTTATTTATTCCTACCCTCAAGACGTTAGTGCTTTCTGTTGACGTGTACCGGTTGGGAGGATAAGGTAGCCGGTATATAAAGTTATAATAAAGTATTTTGAGGCATTGTCGATGATATCAGCAGCCTTTGTTCGCTGTTTTTATAAAACAATGTTTTCCGGAACTGAAACTTAGTTAAATTCGATTTGTCGCACCCAAAACCTCTGCATGCTGAATTTCATGAAAATCTTTAGATCCGTTTCCAAACTTCAGAGTATGTAAACAAGAACTGCTGTTTTTAAAGTATTAGGTAATTTACTTACGTACGTTTTTTTGTAATTTAAACGACTACAATATTGTTTAAATTTTGAAACGAATAAAAAGAGGAGTGTTTAAAATTCATCGGTTTTACTGCAGGTTTGTTTCACGACTATTGAGATAATAAGTAAAGTAGTTCTTATTACTAAAGATAGTTTTAAATTAAAAGATACTAACAAAAAAAAATGATCAAAACCCGAATAGTAGTAGTTAAAAAAAGAAACACCCCTCGCACAAAGTTTAGCTTTAAAATTAAAAAAAAGACACCTGTCACTCAAAATAACAAGCAGTTAATTAATATTAGTTATATTTCAAGAATAGTAACCTCAAAATGAATTCCGACATTACTGGGACGACGATTTATTATCATTACTTGGTTGGGTATCCTAGTACCCGTGAACTTAAGAGTAAACTCCGTTTTGCACTCTGCAGCGCGACCCAAAATTAAGTTGAAATCCGCTTTACCACGGCGCTGATTAAATGAAGTGGTATCGTGTGTTTTGCCGCTTACAAAGCTGATAGCCGGAGAGCTAATGCCTCAAAAGGTCTATTTAATCTTAATTTTCTCGTAGTCGTTATTTTTTTTGTTTGTGTGAAGTTCACTATTGTTTCATTTATATTTTTTTGAAGCTCTTCAAAAATGTGATGGTTAAAGGAAATGCTGAACTCCAATCAAAAATTAACATTCCTTGAGCTTGATATACGTTATCATTCTCAACGAATATTGATTTTTGTTTTTCTTTGATTGTCTGCCTATATTGATAGATGAAGTCGAGCCATCAGTTTTGTTCTTTGTTATGGAAAATAGATGAGCTTTCTGTTTCAAACTTGCGAATCTCATATTTTTCTATCTTTAAATATATTCACGTCAAGACCTCCATGGGACCTATGGAGATCCACTTTGACACATACTTTGTTTTATTTTGTAATAGAAAATCCTTTTTTTATGAAAATGTACTTTGGTACGAAATCAAATAAATGAAATAATACAAGTTTAAATTAAATGTTTATAACAAATTTGTGCAAAGAAGTACCTACTAAACCGTTACCTTAGTCAATTTACACGCCACATAAATCACGAGCTCTTGGTCTAGAATGTTATTGCCTCTATAGTCATCGGCATATACCAATCAACCGAACTATTGAATGAGGAGAACGGAAGCGCAGTTGTGTTAACACTTGTATGGAAAACATAAGTGTTAAACTTTTGTAACCACTCGTTATCATGGAGGTAATATTAGCCAATAAGCTTATACAAGATACCAAAAGGTGTTATTCCACTAACCAATCGTCTTATTATCTACATATTATCAAACGATTTGAATGACTTCATCAAAGTTATTCGTAATGTTGAAATTTTTACATAGATGTTTCTAGCCACAAGAACTACAAGAAGTCAAAGATTATTAATATTACCACGAAAATTGCTGGAAATTAAACAATTTTGAGCAAATTTATTTTACGAGAGTAATGAGTATCTATCAAATATTGGACATGGAATTGAATAGAGATATTTGACGATTGCAATACCACTATTAGATGTGTCTCTGATTGGCAAAGCATTGTTAACACATTCGATGTTTAAAAGCTAAGTGTATATTATCTGAAATGTTTGTTTTTATAATAAAAATACAATGAATTCATAATTCCATACTAATACAGTTACATTCGTCGCTTTACCTACTGCTGCAGTCATGATGACGGTGTTTGGCACAGTACTGTACCGACCCGGAGGGTAAAGGAGCAGTTAGATTTACAGGTTAGGGCAACAGCAACGCACCTTAATCATCCATGGTGTCGTTACCGTTTGCACCTTAAATTACTTGCTACAACATCAGCTTTAGACAATAAAAGTTTAGTCAAAATCAGTCTAGCTTTTTTGGATTTTATCACCAACAAACGGACAAAAACTAAAATATACTGACTGTTACCCACAGCTTTGCCCGCGATAAATTGAGATGTAAGCTATTTTATCTTTCAAGTTAGGTCAAATTGCACACGGTGTGTAAATTTGATTGAAAGCAGTGAAGCAGTTTAAAAGTAGATCGCGAACAAACAACGTGACACTTAATTTATATACATTAAGATATTATTAAAAATAAAACGGTCACTCAAATTTTATCACCAACTACTTTTTATTAAAAAAAATAATTAAAAAAAAAACATTTTCCAGTGGACCAAATTGTGAATCTAAACCATTCTCGAATTCCCTAGAACACATACAAAAAGTTTCATCGACATCGGTCCAGTCATCTAGAAGGAGTTCAGTGACATACACACTCACAGAAGAATTATATATAGTAAGATTTTAAAATGAATAAAATACTGTTTTAATAATTAAACGAATCATCAACATTTTTTGTGTAAACAGCTAAATTTCAATCGGAAATGCATGACAGCTATCCTTGGTGGGTTCGACTTGTCACCCAAGCGAATGGACAGATGTATTAACTGGTCGGATTTGTGCTAAATGATTCCCACTGTGGCTACCAGTAATAACTGGACATGTATATCGACTGCCTACAATGTGATTTTAACCAAAACGTGTTGATACTATTTATTTTAATTAACATGTAGATAAAAAATCAGAAACCTTAAAGAAATATGCCTCAAAGTTTTACAGACCAAACAAAACAGTTTTAAAATATAATAATAATATTTAAACTTTTTGTTAGGGTTTCCTGTTTCATATTGGTATTTATTTTTATCATATAAGTGGGTATACTTGTTAGCTATCAGATAAGACTAATTCAAAAAAATACACCATAAAAAGACAAAGACATATTAAAAACCAAAAAAAAATTAAAAATTCTTACATTTTTGGGAAGTTGTTCGGAATTTTTGTCTTATTTGTTTTATCGATAATTATTTGTCTGGTGTCCACATATTTTTGAAATTTCGAAAAATCACATTGTAATATATAAGCCGACGTCGTGTACATGGCGTTCGATACTCTCTGCCTACTCTGTAGGGGGACTAGGCATACAGACGTCTATGTTAATGAAAAAAAGTATATTCAAGCCCAAAATTGGTAGGAGTTACAGCCAGGGTGCCCACGACTAGCCGAAGACACTAAGTTCCACAATGTCACACAACCAATCCCTAGCAACTTTTTTTGTTAGAAATAAGTCACCTATTGGAAAGTATTGTTGTATCAAAAATAGCCGAGAACACAATGATAACATCGACAAAGAGAAACTAAAAAAATAGCCTTCTATTCCAAGGAGTATTAAACTCTACCGTCCAATAAATGGTTACAGTTTAGTGAAAAAATGAACACTGCCTTCGCTATAAGCTGCAAAGTCGATGGACTTATACTTGACGGGGCATGGATAAGAGCAGCGAGAAGGAAAGAGGAAAAAAGTTGAAAAGTTTGCTCAAATTGACGAAAGTTTAGATTTTTCGCTGAAATGATTATTATCTATGTGCAAGCTGCTATCACTGCTATGTATATTATAAACTATACACATAAAAAAACAGTCATAAAACTAAATCTGTGCATAGAATATTTTAAAAACTGTGGTTGCTAGATATTGTTATAGGTTACTGAACCCAAAACTAGTGTAATATAAATAAATAAATGTTTCCGGAAAAGTTACACAATTGGATTCAATAAGCAAATTATACGCTTGTCCAATGAGACCTGGATATACACCTAAATGTTGGTTAGGTGATGTACTCGTCGTTAGGCGTGAACGCTGGCTACTCGACCAAACAGGCGTTTTAAGTTATTTTAATTATATTTTACTTACTGCGCCCCGCGGTTTCACCCGCGTAGGTCCCAAACTCCGGGATAAAAAGTAGCCTATATGTTATTCTGGGTCTTCAGCTACCTACATACCAAATTTCATCGTAATCGGCTTTGTAGTTTTTGCGTGAAAGAGTAACAAACATCCATACATCCATACAAACAAACTTTCGCATTTATAATATTAATAGGATTTGACAATTATTCCAACATAATATGTTACGCCCTTTTCCAAAGTTTATTACCTTTCTATTAGAACATTTATTAAAATCGCCTCTGACATTTAAACGTGCAAACAAGATATACACATAAATGTTCACACTTTCGCACTTATCACTTTGGTAGAGATGAAAAACCTATATACATAAAAGCTGACCTAGCCAACTTCATTTAGGTACTTGGCACTCGATACTCTCTGCCTACTCTGCAAGGAAATTTAACGTGAAGATATCTATCTATACGTAACATGACCATAACCTTCGAGAGATTCTCTACATTCCTGATTTCAAGTTATATGGTCACTTTAAACTGGCTGTTATACGATTTTTAACCTACAAAATTTTTCACTTGGAAAAATAAATGTAATAGGACTACGCATAATGAATTATCCTCAAATTTATATTTTGACTATTACCTCTCTCACACAGGAACCCCGTTAAGAAGAGGGATAAAAAGTATAATATAACTTTCCTCAAAACACAAGAAACCTATCAGCCACATTTCATTACGATGAGGTCAGTCAATTTTAACGTGAATTGCGGTCGGAAGATAGACATACTAATAGAAAGCTAGACAGAGAGAAAAACAGATAATCAGAAAGAAAGATAGACAAAAATCTAAAAATGCTAGAAATGTGTTTTGTTGCCCATTCTTTGTTACCTGTACCTATTTTTTAATATAATATCTTCAATATACAGATTTCATTCGTCTACTATTATTACCAGTGTGAATGCAGATATAGATAAGGGTATGCCCCTTATCACAAGGAGGGTAGTGGTAGGGTCACATCTTAGCACTACTGTTTTTGACTAATGAAAACAACTACCTTGTTAATTAATATATATCCTGAGTTAGCTATGAAAAATCTATGTGTATAATATTAAGAGCCACTAAGAGCTACTAAGAGCCACTTGCACGTTCCTGGGTTAAGTGTTTAACTCTGAGTTAGCTTCTAACTAGGGTTTAATTGCTTTATATTTGCCAGTTCAACTCATTGTTTAAGTTAATCCAGAAACGTGCAAGGGCCCTAAGTACAACGGGAATCGAACCTGAATCGCTTCACCAAACAACGTTAGTAGGTATATTCAATACTTTCTAACAAGTCCGTTAATAAACTGACTGAAAACAAAACACATAATAAAAAGATTTAATAAATATTGAACTAATAAAAAATACTGTTTCAAAAGTTTATTTTAAAAATACAAATAAATCGTCTCTATATTGAAATACTAAAGTTTTAATTTAGAAAAATGCTTTTAAAATGTTTGTTCTAAAAAATAAAAATAAACTTTCTCTAAATTGAAATACCAAAACTTTAATTTGGCAAAATTACTCGCTGGTAGTCGGTTTGAAATCCGGTTGGATTGGTGGCGAAATTAAAAACCAAAAAGTGATAAAACAAATATTTCAGATACGAAGTATTACAAAGAAAACAAGAATTTATTGATATTGAAAAATGTAAAATATTTCAGTACTAGAAAACAGTTTGCATATTTTTATCTGATTCTGAGAATGTTATTACAGGAAAGCCTGTAAAGTCTATATGTATAAAAGAAAGTAGTCTTAGTTACACTATTTATAAATGGCTGAACAGATTTGGCTGAAAATTGAGGGGGAGGTAGCTTCCAACTAAGAGGACATAGGATACTTCTTATTCCGTTCGACTGCAAGGAAACTAGGAAAAAGAACATTTTTTTTTCCTATGCAACTGATCAGGTGAACTTCCTGATCAAGTGGAACGATGTTTGCCGGAAGAGCTAGTAACAGATAAATATCCCGGCACAAATAAAGTTTAGCCCCAAAAGCATGTTATATGTGTTATAGGTGTTAGAAAACGACACTTATACGTATAAATAATTATAGCACATAATTGCGTAAGCACCCAGACTTGTAAATAGAGAGACCGATGTTCTTCACTGAAATACCTATTCCCATCGGGAATTGAACTTGAACCTCGCAGTTGGACGGTGGATTTAGGTATGCACGCTAACCTCACTACCAACGAGGTGGTAAGAAATATAATATTATTGTTAAGTAAATCAATCGATTTTTCCATCATGTCTGATCCGATTCCAAAATTCTTTTTCTGTTTGAAAAAATGCACTTCCGATGTAGTCTTATTGCCACAGACTTTAGATCTATTTATATAGAAATCGAAGAAAATTATCATTGTCCTGTGTGTCCTTATCATTGACATCGAAGAAGGTTTTTGTGCAGTTTTACTGCGATTAAAAAAAATAAAGTAAAACTGATTTCAAGTAAAACTGTAGGATTTTTTTTTTCAAAATTCTTTTTTGAAAGGTAGCTCAATCGTTACTAACTAAATTTGTTGTTTGTTGTAAAGAATAGATTTTTATATATTCAACCACGATTAGAGTCCTCTGGGGTTCGAAATTTTACAAAAAGATGCTTAAAGTTTGAACTCGGAATTTTAAATCTATACTTTATTAATTTCATCAGAAAAGACTAGCAGTTTAGCAGTGAAAGAGTAACAGACAAACAAACTTTCGTATTTAAGTTATGGATGCAGAACATCGAATGCCTAAATGCATAAAGAGTTTTTGTATGCTTGTTCATTATCTTACAACAAAAACTGATGCATATTTAACATCGAGTTCAAAGCAAAAATATTTAATTCGAATTTAAACACTTTAATTTGAACATCAAGTTAGACATCTTTTTCATTTCTACCTCACATTTAAAAACCCTTTTAATGTAATTTACTTCGAAAACGTAAGTTAAGGTAGACATTTAATAAATATTTAATATTGTATTAAATCCACACCGATATTTTTCGGGTAATCCCCTATCTCACTGCGAATACGCGATAACTTAAATACGTTCAAATGTAAATATTTTATTTTTTTATTAAAACAGATTTAAGCTTCTACGAATACTGTAAAATGAATGAATGATTTGATTTAAAAAAACAGATTTTACCAAGATTAACTTATTTCATTTTTTTATGATATTGGAAAGCAAACAAGCAGACGGATTTCCTGATGGTAAAAAATTTCCGCCACCGAGAGACGCTAGAGGTGGTAACCTGAGGCCGGGATGTTAAACCTTGAGGAAAAGTAAGTTTACCGGCTACCTTACCCTCCAAACCGGAACACGTCATGACGTTATGGCGGCAGGAATAGGTAAGGCGGTGGTACCA
>NJDD01006127.1:278235-295757 GCA_002245505.1 Calephelis nemesis | reverse complement strand
CGTAAAAGTACACGTCCACGTACACGTACACGTACACGTACACGTAAACATACACGTACAAGTACACGTACAAGCACACGTACACTTACACATAAAAACACATACACATAAAAACACACACACATAAACACACAGATACAGACACACTTAAAACTATTACACGTCTCGTTTTCCATCGGGGGCTAAAAACGATATTGGTTTTATGCCCGGTTGTCCATAAGATTACCACCTTTCTCATTCTAAGACTAACTGGAATATGCGGCTAATCGAAGGTGTCCTAGTTGTAATAATGCCTAATGTTTGCCCCTCTGCTTAATCTTTAGACATAGGGGCTTCAAGATACTCCCTTTCTGGAAGTTATTCGAAAATTATTGCAGATCGGTTCCATTTTATTACATTTCTCGGTGAAAGCTTAAAAATCCTAAAATAGTGAGCTTACGTTTCAAAAGCGCGAAATTACCCGCGAGCGAAGTGGCTGCAATTAGTGAGTCATTTGTCGTTATTTAGTAAAAAAAATTAAATTCATGAGAAAAATACAGCGTCTCGGCGTAAATTAGTCCATTTCGCCGCTGGTTGAGTTTTTACATTTAAAAGTTATCCGCCGCTTAATGAGTTCACATGTGAACTTTTGAAATATTAGGTCTTGCTCGTGGTTTCATTTTACTGAACTAACAAATTGGAATGAAAAGTAGCTGAAATGTAATTAAAAATCTGGCGTTGATCCGTAATTGAATATATTCTATATTCCTTAAGTATCTTCACGCTCATATCCCCGAAGAGATAGGCAGAGGCACAACCAGAGCACCCACGACTAGCCGAAGACACTAATTTCCACGATGTGATAGGTGGCAAGCCTGTCGTCAAAGCCTGCCTACTAGCCAAAAATACTAAGACTTAAAAGCTATCCGCCGCTTAATGAGTTCACATGTGAACTTTTGAAATATTAGGTCTTGCTAGTGGTTTCATTTTACTGAACTAACAAATTGGAATGAAGAGTAGCTGAAATGTAATTTAAAATCTGTAATTTAAAATTGAATATATTCTCAAAGTATCTTCAAGCCCATATCCCCCATATCCCCGAAGTGGTAGGCCAAGGCACAACAGAGATGAAAATGAACTTTCGTAACTACCTCGTAAATTTTACCTATTAACAGAAACCACTAGTTTCTTTTTACTGCATATAATTAAATTTTTCATAATTATTTTCTAAATTATGAATACATAAATAACACTCTTAAATTTAATTTAATGCGATTATGAATATCTTCTAATCGTTTTACGCCACAGAAGAATACGTGTGCATGATATTATTTTTGTATAGTTTGCTATTATGTTATATTACGATTTGACGTCGACAAGTGTACAAGTGTACTTACGTCGAATAAATATTATTTGATATGATTTGAACCCAGACTAGCTGATGACACTAATGCCCGGTTCCTATAAACAACGAATCGTAATCCGTCAGCTAAACCATTCGTAGTTTGTTCAAAAGTAACGGAGCGTTACCAATATTTTCAAAAAATGTGTAGAATCAATAGCCGTAAACGAGCAACCGTTGTTAGTAATCTTACTAAGCGTACAAAATATTACCATTCGTAAACAAAATGACTCGATTTTTGAATATAGGAACCGGGCATAAGTCCCACAATGTGATAGGTGCCAAGCCTATCACGAACCAGGCACATATCCTATCCTGCGCAACTTTTTTTTAAATTATAAAATTGGAAAAACCCAATTTTCTTTTTGTTGCCCAACCCGGGATTCGAGCCCAGGGCCTCATGCAGTCAAGTCCAACAACTGAGCCGCTACACTACAGAGGCGATATTCTTCTTTCTTTATATATGGCCCTTATTGCGTCTGGCACCAAAGTACCACCCATAATTGGTACCACCGTCTCTAGGTGTTTTCCTAATCTTGTTTCTAAAACCACAGCTCTTACTAAAAGACTTAAAATAAAGTTAGATGTTCATTTTTTTAGATGTTTGAAGGCAAACAAGCAAACGTATTTCCTGATGGTAAATTATTTACGCCGACTAGAGACACCAAAAGCTGGTAATTGCCAAACCGGGCGAGTCGCTGCGAAACTCCTAGTAGATTGTTACGGTTTTAGTGACGGTAAGCAAGTGCCTTTTACGAGCTGCCTGGCAGGAAGGCAGATGGTATACTCTCCAGTGGAGCCCGGACCACTACGCGGAAATAGGTAGCTTGTATTTGAGGCTGCAAGTTAACACTAACACTAATTAAAATATATAACAAATTACCACAAAGATTTAAAGAATTAGTATTTACAAAATTTTAAATGGAATTAACGATATGGTTATGTGAAGAATGCTTTTATGACATAAATAAATATTTAACTTCATAATTACAATATTTTTATTTTTTATTAGTTTTACATTTTATTTGGACATTATTTTTGAAATTTAATATATCAATCATGACTTAAATATATTAGTAAATGTAATTAATTTGAAAATAGAAATTTTAATTAAATGATAACATAATTTTATATACAATACCATATAGCAAATTATATCAGTTGTTTAAAATATTTGAATGCCAACTATTTGGTAAAATAGGATTAGGAGCTTGTTTAGTATTTAAGATCCTCCTAACCCTATTTGCGCAAATAAATGTCATTATTATTATTATTAACACATTACCAAAAGCGCCTATGATTGTTACCACCGTCTCTAGGTGTTGTGAATTTCCTACCATTAGAAAATCAGTCTACATGTTTGCCTTCCAATATCATTAAAAAAAATGAGAGCTTTTTTGCCTTACGGATTCAAAGCTGAGTAAAAACCCAAAATACAGACACCAATAGATTACATATAAAGTACACGTAGACACTTCAGATTACATATCAAGTACATTACGTAGACACTCACATGACTGCAGTAAATATTATACTCAGTGGTAATAATAATAATAAGCAATCACTTAAAAACTTGCCAATGAATATAATAAAACTTAAACTTATCGCCTCTGTGGTCGAGCGGTCCGGGTGTTGGACTTGACTGCATGAGGTCTCGGGTTCGAATCCCTGGTCGGCCAACAAAAATAAAATTGGATTTTTCCAATTTTCTAATAAAAAAAAATGTTGGTCAGGATTGGAAACGTGCCCGGTTGGCGATAGGCTTGCCACCTATCCCATTGTGGGACTTAGTATCTTCGGCTAGTCGTGGGTGCCCTGGTTGTGCCTCTGCCTA
Organism: Calephelis nemesis; assembly: GCA_002245505.1. NCBI lineage: Eukaryota > Metazoa > Arthropoda > Insecta > Lepidoptera > Riodinidae > Calephelis > Calephelis nemesis. Next base: position 292,542 of record NJDD01006127.1, on the reverse strand, counting down.
CATCTTCAGGGATATGGGCGTGAAGATACTTTTTTTTTTAAACTTATAAGTAAGTAAGGCAGTTTAATTAAGTAAAAAATTTGAATGTTTGGAAATTTTACCAAGGGCCTACGATGGAAAATATCAAAACCCAGCTGCCCGACCCAGCTTCGAGCGGGTAAAAATATACATATACACCTTCCTTTTGAGCACATTATTAAAAAAAAAACGCATCAAAATCCGTTGCGTAGTTTGAAAGATTTAAGCATACTAAGGGACATAGGGACAGAGAACGCGACTTTGTTTTTTCCTACTATCTATTTTATCACTATCTATATAACATTAATACGTGATGCCAAAACTTTGGACCCCTTTTTACGAAAATTTCCCGGACGCGGGAGCATAAAATTTGGCACGCTTATAGTTCATGTGTAGGAAAAGTGGAAAACGCTTACCTATATTTTTCAACAATAATGCTTATAAAGTACATTAAAACAATAAATTATAATCTTATACATAACACAATAATATAAAACATTACCCACACTACCATGCATTTGACACACACACAAACAAATGATGATAACGATAAAAGATCACAGATAGCGCACTAAAAAGTTTGGAAACAAAGTAGTTGGTAATGAGAAATGAAGGTGGCTCTCTTATCAACAAGATATTAAAATTTATTATGGTTGAATTTCGACCAATGAGCGACCACCAATTTAGTAAATTAGCCTTTTCGAGCTTACCACTCCAGTTTCATAAAAGACATGTCGTCAAATCACACTTGGTTGGAGCTGTAAGCTGCTGCCATTGAGAAAACATGTTCTGTAAAACCTGTCCACAAAATTTACTTGGAAATTTTTCGCTCTCCACTGCTTCGTGCTCTTTCAAGCTTCAGTAAGTTTTGTACTTAAGATATTGTATCTAACCTTTTATATTCCGACCGCCTTACTGGTTGAAAAATAATACACATGCGATTCGACTTGCGAATTTTATACATATGAAAACTCAATCGATTTTGATAAGATCTACTTTTCAAGACATAAGCACAACACTTCTATAAGTTTATAACATTACTAACGAAAATTCAATTTTAATTATACTTGTAGATCATTCTTTTGCATTTTAAAACATTAACTTTTCTTCTTGTCTGTTTTTATGAAAAATTGTTAAGCTTCTTCGAAAATCTTCTGTATCTTCTCGGTAATAAATCACAATTTTCCGTTCAGTAAATCCACTGAGAAGGCTACCGGCTACTTTATCCTCCGAACCGGGATACGTCAACGGCAAGCACTAACGTTATGGCGGCAGGAACAGGTAAAGCGGTGGTACTATGAAAAACAGCTGGACAGATTTGGCTAATTTTGGGTTTGAACTATTTGTGAAGGGCCAGGGAAGGTTTACAAAATGACAAAAACGGGAAAAACTGATAGGAAACTAGGAAAAACAACATTATAAGTTTCCTTATGCAAATAGAAGGGGTGGAACGAAGTTCATCGGGACAGCTAGTTCGCACTTAAACCCCAGAATTCCCACGCAACTCGTGTAACTTTTGAAACAATCAATATTTTTTCATGATAATCCGATCCAGTGGTAGATTTTACTATTTCATAGACATACGATTTACTCATGGACGCTCTACATGAATTAATAAACTACATTTTTTCGTGATAGAGATTTCTTTAGTATTATTAATTACTAGCAGTTTCACGCACCTACGCCTGCGTAACTTGGCTTCTAGTTCATCGATATTGGTGAAATTAAGCCTATGTCACTCATAGATAATGTAGCATTCTAAAAGTGAAAGAATTTTTAAAATCGGTCCAGTAGTTTCAAAACCTCTTCATTTTAAATTAACAAAAATTAAACCTTTTCTCTTTATCATATTAGTGTGGATACAGATTATAATAAGTATCTACAAAAAACAAGCTATCTTAAAATGACGTATAAATCTTAAAACAAGGTCTGGAACATGAAGCTGTGCTACCACTGGAGGTTATAATCTTAATAAAGAACTGGTGTCATTTCTAAATATTGCTAACTCTCTCTAATTTAATGCTCTATCTTTTTAACTTTTTCTTGACTTGAAAAATCTGTGAATGAAAAACCAATAAATTAGAGCCAGCAATAATTTGGAAAAGAGATCAGGCCTATGCCAGTAACCTTCTGTAGAAATATAGTCATGGTCTGAAAACTAAAAGTTAAATCAAACATTTTAATAAAAATAAACACCACTTAAAAATTTAATGTTGACTTTAATTTGTATCCAGTTAGAACAGATCTTTCAATTCTTGTATTGTGTAGAAGTTTCCAGACAGTATATTCTTTTGTTTGCTATATAAAAGCTAAATCTGCAACAAGACGCAGGTCAGTTGGAGTACGATCTTCCAAGCGAATAAGTCAAGAAAAATGGATTGTAAGATAAAACGTAAATTCGAAAAGTGAAACAGCTAAATTTGAATAGTCGATTTATTGTGTTTGGTAATTTTTGAATAGGTAACTTACATAGTATAAATATGGAACAGTATATAAACTAAGCCTAGTTGTAAAAAAACTTTTCTGCACTGTACTAAAACAATAGGTTTAACACGATTTTTTTTTATTTTGGCATTTACTTTATAGTAAATATATACGTTACATATTATGTAGCATAGTTAACTTGAAAATAACTAGTACGTACAATTGATATATAAGTGGGTAATATCATGGCGTCCGTCGGTCAATCCCAGCAAAACGAAGCGAATGCACTATTGGTATTTTTAGAAAAAAACTAGGAAACAAATAAAAACATGACCACTGTGAAGCACTATTGGCATTTATAGAAAAAAAAACTTATAAATAACAACATGACCACCCACCTAGATGCAGCACCAGCAGTAGCGACTGTAGCTCCGCGAAAACTGCTTAGAAGCCTTGAAAATGCGCATGTTTGTGTGAGTTTGCCGTTCGAACGTTTGTAGATAGTTTTAATACCGTTTCAAACTTGTACTGTGTTACCCGTACCTAAAAAAGTGGTGTCATCCTCATCGCGTTTTTTGTGTGAAAAGAAAGAGGACAACTAAGTTTAAATAAAACAGATCAACATTGAAAATTGAAATCCAGTTCTCTGCCTATTCTGAAAGAAGATCAACATTGAAACATGTAACATTAAACAATCCCCATTTTAACCCTACGCAATTTACAAATTTGAATTCAAATCGTACCCATTTGAATATGTAATAATGTTGTCCGTTTTTGTAATATTCTGACCCTATTAGATCAACATGTGGCCATTCAGATTCAATATTATCTCGCCAACATACCATTACATCGCCTAACACTTGAGCATGGGTACATTGGACCTTCAGCAAACTACATTGTTACTGCCTCGTCGACGATTTATGATCTCCGGTCCGAACGACCCCGTTCTAACACTACAAGTTGAAATTTAACTTCTCACTCAGTTTAGCGAGTTCATTTTATGTGACTGTATCCATTGAGGCTTTCCTTAACAATTTCATTTATTGTTTTGTTTGACTTAGTTCAAAGACTTTACATGAACTTTATGCACTTTAAAATATTTGCGTTCTAAAATATATATTGTATAATCTTATTCCTACAACCGCAGCACTTACGAAAGGACTTAAAATAAGGTAAGATGTTCATTTTTTTTAAGATATCGGAAGGCAAACAAGCAAACGGTTTTCCTGATGGTAAACGCCGACGGTGTTGATGGTGCTTTGCCAACCTGAGGCCCGATTGTAAGGCCTCGAGCAAAGGTAAGTTTACGGAACCTCCTGATCGGAACACGTCAACGGCAAGCACTGATGTTAAGGCGGCAGGAATAGGTAAGGCAGTGGTATAAAACCGGGCGAGTTGCTACGAAACGCTACCACATGGTAGGATGTCGCGGTGTTTATCACGGTAAGCTGATCCTATGTAATCTTGATAAGAATATAATATATACATTCGGAGGTGATACAAACGTTTCTGAATATGTTCGTACATTACACACAATACAGCGATTCATTTTTATTTACATGTTTAGAAAAAAAAAATAGATTTGCATAATACGTGTATGTGCGACCGTGGAAGTACACATACCCATTTCAACCTATATGTTTAGCAGCTAGCATACCGACAGCAACGCTACCTATCTCAGCACGGAAGGGTAATTCTCCCCTACCCCCGTTGTTCCATTGTCCGTTTGCCCGTAAGAATGAAGCATTGTACTGCGGTGAAAAGTATTCTATGTTTAACAAAGATAATGTGAGCTTCTAATGAAATAAGAATTATTCGAAACGGTCTAGTAGTTTCAGAGTCTATTTAAAACAATCAAATCTTTACTACTTGTTGTTAATATAGACTATATTATAAGTTCTGTTACCCGAGCAAAGCCGAAACAGTATAAGCCCAATCGACGACGACACTGCTATTGCGTCTGGGTAACTGACTAAGTAGGTATTTTCAATTTTGTTTAAATTTTTTTTAATTTCGTAATCTTTTTAATGGATTGTTCAATTTAAATCATTCAAAAAGTAATTTAAAGGCATTGAAACAGCCTTTATATCAATATTTATAGCATGGTCCGGACGTGGGCACAATTTTGTATTAACTTTTATTAAATTGTATAAAAGTATCCGTAGTTAGTTACATTGACTCAACTTTGATAGTTAGATACCTATAATATGGTGTAGCGAAGCTCCTTCCTTAATAGGTACTTCTGGTTTCCGCTGCGCATGCGATGAGAGACATTTTTTAGCTAACTTATTTACACCTTGTGTTACACTATTAAAGTTTTAAATGGGATCCCTAACTTATATCCCTAATTGTTTATAGTTATAAATAGCCCATGTTCGTCTTCAGGCGATATCATAATGTCGGCTTCTAATTTTTCAAATCAGTTCAGTAGTTTTGAAGCCTATTCAATGCAAACAATTCAATCTTTCCTCTTTATTACTAGCATAGCCTATATAGTGGACTAGGAAGGTCATTTCTGTACGTAAGAGATATTGTCAACAAATCGATATCAGAAGCTAAGTATAATTCAAAAATACAAATAAACATTTAGAAACAAAAACATCAGCACAGTATGGGCTGTGCGTTTACTTTCAATCGTTTTTTGTAAATCCGTATCAAAACTTGTACAAACTATTTTGAATCTTATATCGGATGCAATAGCATCTAATGTTTCTATATTATTGTATATATACATGCGCAGCTAGCGTTGCCAGGCGTCCGGATAAAGCCGGACACAGTCAGGCTTTTTGGTTGCATGTCCGGCTAAATGAGAACATGTTCGGCCTGTCCGGCTTTTGCTTTTTACATTTCATGAACGAACAAGCGCCGAGCGCAGGCAACGAGAGTCGAATGTGGCGTCAGTCTAGAATTTAACAAGATTAATGATATTAGTTAAAAAAACATTGTTTTACATACATATTTTTGTTGTACCCCATTCTGAAAAAAAAAAGTATCTTCATGCCCATATCCCCGATGAGGTAGGCAGAGGCACAACCAGGGCACCCACGACTAGCCGAAGACACTAAGTCCCACAATGTGATAGGTGGCAAGCCTATCGCCAACCGGGCACATTTCCAATCCATACCAACATTTTTTTTAAGTAGAAAATTGGAAAAAACCAATTTTTTTTTGTTGCCCGACCCGTGATTCGAAACCGGGACCTCATGCAGTCAAGTCCAACACCCGGACCGCTAGACCACAGAGGCGACCTGAGAAAAAATCCTCAAAAATGTAGGGTCCGGCTTTTCCACCCAAATGTCCGGCCAAACTGGCTGGACTGTCCGGCTTTTAGGTTTGGCCTGGCAACCCTAGCGCAGCTATCACACGTGATCATGGTCCATTAGGTCACAAGTATTAAAGCTAGGCCACACCATTGATCGCAGCTAATGTTCAGCAGCTTTTAGTTTAAGTGTTATTTAGATAATGTATTATTTCCGTACTAAAGTCTCTATTAAAAAAAGTAAAAGTATCCTCACGCCCGAAGGGGTAGGCAGAGGCACGACCAGGGCACCCACGACTAGCCGAAGACACTAAGTCCCACAATGTGATAGGTGGCAAGCCTATCGCCGACCGGGCACATTTCCAATCCCGACCAAATTTTTTTTTTTTTCATTAGAAAATTGGAAAAATCCAATTTTCTTTTTGTTGGCCGACCGAAGTGTTGAAAGTAAAGCATCTTTACGCCCATATCTTTAAGAAATCATAATATGAAAACAATAAATAATCATGTTGTGTAATCAATACAAAAAACAGTGTGTAAAATATATATCCTATTATTAATATTATAAATGCGAAAGTTTGTATGTATGGATGTTTGTTACTCTTTCACGCAAAAACTACAAAGCCAATTACGATGAAATTTGGTATGTAGGTAGCTGAAGACCCAGGATAACATAAAGGCTACTTTTTATCCCGGAGTTCCCGTGGGATTGGGACTTACGCGGGTGAAACCGCGGGGCGCAGCTAGTATATATATAAATGAAACCCATTTTTCTTGGTCACGGCATCACGCATGAAATCGATCCAGCCGGGACCGATTTCACTAATTCTTTTTTGTTGTATTTGTCATTATTAGGAGAAGGTTCTTACGGAAAAAAATATTAAGAAAATCTTTCAGAAATATTGAAAAATATTTTGCAGTCCAAATTGATTAGGTACTCATACGTAAGATAGGTCAGCTAGGTATACAAAATGAAATAGTTTCTACTATTCTTCTATCATTCTATCATTGCTACGCTAAGGCGTTACGAAGTTTGCCGGGTCAGCTAGTAGTAAATAAATAATTAAAATTAGTAATTTCATTAAAACCTGTTAAAATATTTATACAGCACAAGTATGTAGAATATGTTGGAACGCTTAAATAATTTTGTTACATCTTTGTAACGCTCATATTCCGCAAATACACATTTTTTCTTTCTTATCTTTTCAAAAATATTCAAAGGTGCAATCAAGACACCCTCCATTAGCCGTAAGTACTTAATTTCCACACTGTGATAAGTGGGAAAGCTATCACCAACTGGGCTCTAGTTCAATCCACCTGGGATCCAACGTTGTTTATATTGGAATACTGAAAAAATAGATTTTGAGTTGCCCGACCCGGGAAATAATTACAATAATTCTCGAGACCTTATGTAGGCAAAGCCAACACCAGATCGTACTGATATTATAAATGTGAAAGTTTGTATGTTTGTTACACCTTTAGTAAAAAGTGCTGAACCAATTTTTATAAAATTTGGCACTCACATAGATAGTAACTTGGATTACCACATACGATAGTTTTTACTAAAAAAAAGGTTCCTGTCCATTAAACACGCGGGCATTGCCGCGGGCAACAGCTAGTACTCATGTTTAACTAAATTTGTTGCATTATTTAATACTACCGTCTTTTTTAATTGCCATTTTATAAGTTTCAATTCTTCTTATCGTCGGCGCTTGGTGAATTCCCATTTTATTTACATTTATTAATAATCGCATTTTGTACTTTCCACAATATATTTTCATTGTTTTCTTTTAGCCAGCTGATTTCACTATATAAGCATCATCAGGTTAAAACAATTTCATTGTTACAGCCCTGATGAGAAACACTATACATTTTTATTACTATACTAGCTGTCCCGACGAACTTCGTTCCACCCGTTCAGCTTGTATGAAAAAAATTGAAATTTAGTTTCACTAGTTTCCTTTCAGTTTTTCCAAATAGTTCAGAATCAAAGTTAGTCAAATCGGTTCACCAATTCTCGAGTTTTACCGAGACTAATGATTTTAGCCAAACAGTTTTACTACATAAGCATTATCAGGATTAAAACAATCTCATTGCTATAGCCCTGATGAGACACAGAATACATTTTTATTACTACATTTTAGCCAATCAGTTTCACTATATACGAATCATCAGGTTAAAGCAATCTCATTGCTACAGCCCTGGTGAGACACACGATACATTTGTATTACTATGTTTTAGCCAACTATGTAAACATCATCAGGTTAAAACAATCTCATCGTTACAGCATCAATAATACACACAATACATTTTTATTACTACAGTTTAACCAATTAGCTATACTATATAAGCATTATCAGGATTAAAACAATTACATTATTACAGCCCTAGTGAGAGATACAATACATTTTTATTACTACAGTTTAACCAACTAGCTACACTATGTATAAGCATTATCAGGATTAAAACAATACCATTATTACAGCCCTAGTGAGACACACAATACATTTTTATTACTATATTTTAGCCAATCAGGTCCACTATATAAGAATCATCAGGTTAAAACAATCTCATTATTACAGCTCTGATGAGACACAATACATTTTTATTACTATATTTTAGCCAATCAGTTTCACTATATTTAAGCATCATCAGGTTAAAACAATCTCATTGCTACAGCCCTGATGAAACACAGAGTACATTTTTATTTCTAGATTTTAGCCAGTCTCACTATAATATACCTAAACACCATCAGGATTAAAACAATCTCATTGTTACAGCCCTGATAACACATAAAATTGTTATAACCCTTATGATGTCCACAATATAGTGCAATCGGTTATTGTAGCCCTGATCAGGTAAAATGAGATTGTTATAACCCTAATGATGCTTATGTAGTGAAACCGATTGACAAAAAATAATAAAAAAATATTTAATAAAGTACAAGTAATTATTATTAAATTTTACAATTTTATCAAACAACAAGAAAATCCATGTATCCATCCCCTGTTAAGTTCACTCACGGCCAATGTTAATAATATTTCTCTAAAGATGGATTTCAATCAATCTAGGTAGCTGCATATCCGCCGGGCTATCCTTTACCTAATTGCCATATTTATCCTGTCCACAGATATGTTATTGGCAAGCGATAACATAAAAATGGATCAAAGTATCAATCTTTGACAGCAAGTTTTGGATTAGGATTGATTATTAATATTAGACGTAAGTCTATATAAACACACAAATCCATTAATAATATTTAGTCATAAACCTGACGTAAGCTTAAAGACCATATAATCATTGGAACATTAATTTCATATTACCGGTCTATAACGTGTCCCATATATCTGCGGAAGTTATGATCGTTTAGAGAAACACAATCAATTTGTATAATATAATAATCATTGATTGTATTTCCTATCTATTAATTACAGTATTATAATTGAGAAACACAATTAATTATTATTTAATCTCTATTAGTGGTTCTCTGTTATATAATAATTGATTGTGATTGTATTGTTATTATAGATACTCGCCGTCTTGAATCACTTGAATCACTCTATTTATTAATAATGATCACATCAAAATTCGGTGATCAGTTTTAAAGATAAATAAAATAAATAAATAAATAACCCTGGACAAATCAAACAAATTAAATCTAACTCCAAAGTAAGCAAATTATATGCTTGTGTTATGGGAGTTAGTCAACGATACTAATACTTAAATAGATACCATATAAATACTTAAATAGATACCAGAATAAATATAATAAACACCCAGACCCGGAAATGCAGACATCTAAATGTTCATCACACAAATGCCTGCCCCCGTCGGGAATCGAACCCGAGCCTCGCGGTTGGTTAGGCGTGTACGATAGCCACTCAACCAACGAGGCGATAATATCTAAACATACATAGGGATCTCTAAAAATACACACAGCGACGCGACTTTATTTTATACTGTAACTGTAAGGATTCTTTTAGAGAACATTATTAATATATTTGTGTTAGAAGACATTGAACTTAAGATGTGGAAAATTTTCAAATAAATAAATTTGGAGCGCGGTAAAACGACGGAAAATCAGCTCATATTCCTTATCAGGTCGACAATTTTATTTTTGCTAGAGCTCAGCGAACAAATGCACTACCACTATACTAACCGCGACCAATAGACACCATAGATGTTACAGGTGAATCGCTGTCCTAAGGTCGGAAGGTAAGGTTTATTGTGTTAGTCTACCGGCTACTTCCGAATCGGAACACGGTATAGTGAATTTAGGGATAGGTAAGGCGGTAGATCCCTACCCATTTTTACGACAAATACGAATTACTGCCCAGCACTTTTTTACGACTTACAACACGAGTAAAAAATAGGAGATTAGATAATTTTTTGAACATGATTGAAATAGGTCTTTATACGTTTAATCAGCTTCCGTCAACTTGGATTGTGATCAATTTTATGTAGGACCATCTCGGAATTATTACGTAGCTTTCAAAAAGACTATTAAATATGTTCATTATCGAGCGAGTAATCACCAAAAAACACAGCAAATTACTATACAATCAAATTTAAGAAAAAAATTGTGTGTGTACTTATGTACACGCGTTAGAAGTTATACTTTTTCGGCGTAGTAAGATAAAAATCTTTTTAAAAATTTTATCTTTTGCCTTATTTTACATTTGTAGACAAAATGACACTAACCATAGAAATAAAGAATTATTGTGAATACAGTTGTCAGTTCTCACGCAAACATACGTAGATGTCCTTACTTTTACTTTGTTGGTACCTTTTTTTGAAAAACTAAAATGTTATCTATAGCTAACTTCATCATGTCGGTTTTTCGTGACGGTGTGCGCGCGCATCGTAAACATTTACCCTCATCATTTTTTCTTAACTCGCCAAAAGAAGTATAACTTCAAAAAAAATGGTTTGACTTGCTTTATTCTATACCTACTTATCACGAGATACAGCGCAGTGTAAAAGCCATAATCATCAGCGTTTACTTAGCTTGTTTTCTAATCTATTGGCGAACATGTGAATATCATAGTTAGAGACCCAAGTAGAAATAAGGGGAATTACTCGAGCACAATTATAACGATACTTAGTGGCATTGTTTCAGACCTACATCTTCTTGTCTTATCTTAAATACAAAAAAATCGCTATAATTATGTACATACCTAATTGCTATAAGTAGTCGTCGCAAGTTTTAATAATAACTAAAGAGCGAGAAACTTTTAAAAAAGTTATTGGATTTCATATTTCTGTTGACTAGGTTGACATTAGGCACAGACACCATCAACTGTACGAATACCTACATTGTGATCAAATAATTGTATTTTTTAGCTATTAAACGACACGTATCTTCAATTAATACCAAAAAAGGAACAGGTTCTCTATTCGCCTGTAAGTTTTTTTTTTATCGTTTCGTTTTTAGATAGATAGGTAGTGATTGCAAGGTGATGATATATATAAATTTATCGTGATCCATTATGGTATTTTAGTTGTACATTGTACATGTATGTTGTATGCATCATTAAGTGTACCTAACTCTAAAACTATAGAAGGATGTTGATAAAATTTATATGGGACCATTTTAAATGATAAATTATATATTTGATAAATTAAATCGCAACTTGGTACGCAATGAAACAGTTGGGAGTCGGTTTTTACAGTTTTACTGAACTTAATTACTTCTCTGCCATTTATTCGTCAAAAGTGCATTTATTTGTCATTTGATTCATTAATTTCATTTCAATTATTCATGTTTTTCATATATTTATTAATTCATTTTCATTCTTCCATTTCATTCATTTATTTTCATTCATTCATTTATTTTCATACTATTATTTCATTTAATTTCTGAAAATCTTCACAACACCCAAGTAAACTTCTGTTTAGATTTCTGGGCTTCCCTACTACAGAAAGACGTAAGTGAAAATCGAAATCAAACTCAAGCAAATACAAGTATTCGACAATGGGGGATGGACTATATCTAGTACCCTAGTTTATCCTTCATTGTCGAATGTAATTAAAGCATCTATTACAGTCTCCATGAGTCGTACCATATACATAAATCTAACAGATTTATCAGGACGCTTTGTTCATCGTGTATTGTAGGCTGATAGATTTGTGGTACAGAAATCTCGACGATTGATCAAATGGAACAGCCTTTAACAAACATTCCATTCAGGCAATGTGTCGAATGGTATTATATACATTTAATTTGACCTTAAGATATTGGTAGTAATTCTGTAATGCACTTAATAAACTGATTTTAAACTATTGCTTTCTTCAACAAAAGTGTAACAAACACCTTTTTTAAATTAACAAATTATAGCGCTGCAATAAATATATTTCAGCTATGTGAAAATTCAATAAAACGTAATAATAAGAACTATAAATAATTATATTTATATTTGTTAAATATTTACATACCACAACGTGGTAGAACATGTGGTAGAAACAAGTATTTTAAAATGAACAAATTTTATTTTATTGAAAAAGATTACATAAAAAAATCTGCTAGTGTTTAGCAGAATTAGTTATGGTGGCAGGAATTGGCGACGGTACCAATCCGAGTGAGTCGCTGCGAAACTCTACAACCTAGTCAGATATCACGGTGTTAGTAACGACAAGCCTATACTCGCCTTTTACGAGCTGCGTGGCAGGAAGGCAGATAGTCTATTCTGCATAGGAGGCTGGACCGACACTGGGAGGGAGGATATGGATGATATCAATTAAAAACACTCGGTGCACTTCCCTGTTACATTAAGTGTCTATGTCCGGATGATTTGTCTAGCTCTTACCGACTTATTCGACATTTATCGTCATGGTCCGGGCCATTTACACAAAACCTTCATGAATTATGCACTTAACCTTCGTCGTGAATCTCTCCATCCATTAGAGAACATCATTGTTTTATACTATATAAGCTTGTGTTTGCATCTATAGAAATCGAATAGTGAATAGTGTGACAGATTTCTCGCAAATTGATGATCAATCTATCGTCACTATGAATTTAATCTACGCTCTATTGTATTCACATATTACGAAATTTATGTCTACATAGAGGGCGCGTCACGTTTATGTCATATGGAGGTAAAATACTAAGAATCGGATGGTCAATTTTTCAGTGCGATCTTAGCCAACTACAAAAAAAATTGTTCCATTGGGACCATTAACCACGAAGGTAACGTCGCAGGCAACATCTAGTTTCTTAAAAAACGTTGATTAGTTAAGCGTCCATTTGTCAATAGGTTTCCCACGTTTTAGATTGTTAGACTAAGCACTACCTTCGACTAATTTATAGTACATCTGCCTTAATTTTTAGTAATAATTACATAAAAAATTCTTAGTTATTTTTAAATAAAATGTCAAACATTAACATACTTTTCACATTAAATCAAATATACATTTTGTTATTTTTACAATAAAATGAAAATAATCAGTGTATCTTCTTTGTAAATATGGAATATCATACTGACTCAAGATATTTCGAATATAGGCCATGGCAAGACTGTCCCCGATATTCTTGTTGCCTAAGTTCAGAACGATCTATACTGGGACAGAAAATGTTGTTCTTATGTAAGAATAGCTGTTACCCGCTACTTCATGAATTGACTTCTTTTTGTTAGTAATGGAAACGTAATATTTTTCCTGAGTTAACGGTATCCTAAATACAACCCAGGATTTTTTTTTTATGATATTGGAAGGCAAATAAGGAGACGTATTTTCTGATGATAAGAAATTCACACCGCCTAGAGACACCAAAGGTGTTAATGGTGCGTTGCCAACCTCAGGACGGGCCTGTTAGGCCTCGAGTAAATATACATTAACCGGCTACCTTACCTCTGAACCGGAATACGTCATGACTTTATGGTGGCAGGAATAGGTAAGGTAGTGTTACCAATCCGGCAAAAAAAGTCTATGCTTCCCTTTTATGAGCTTCCTGGCAGGAAGGCAGATGGTCTGTTGTGCAAAGGAGCTCGGACCAACACGGGGAAAATGTGTTGCCCACGACTTCATGACGTGACTTCTTTTGGTTAGTGATGGTAACAATACATTTTCCCACAGTAAACGGTATCCCAAATGTAAAACCCAGGATATAAGCTACTACTATACAAAATTTGGTATACATCCATTTATATGAAAAGTATATAATTGGAAAGTGAACAGACAAACATATAAGCATGTTTATAGCATTCGATTTTTGTATACAATACACGTATATATGTTGCATTTTTAAAAAGTTTTTGTATTGTCTTCTTAAATCGAAATTTTTTGTTAATATGTAACAACATATACATCTAGTTACGAAATTGGGTCTATTTTGGCGACAAAGTAATTTCAGTATAAAATGTCAGAAATTATAAAATTTACTCCGGCAACTCTCGTCATCGATACCTAAGGTAAGGGTGGTGGAAAGTTTCGAGCTTGAACATTAGCGGTACGACAGCATTCGATGTTTATACTTCAAATTAGGAACATCTCAGAAACGTTATGCTGTTCTTGACAATTTAACATAATTGCAGTGAGATTTTTTTTTTATGTTATAGGAAGGCAAACAAGCAGACGGATTTCCTGTTGGTGAGAAATTCACGCCGCCT
>NJDD01006127.1:265176-278083 GCA_002245505.1 Calephelis nemesis | reverse complement strand
ATGGGGTCGCGTTGGCATTCACCATCTCGCTCGTCGTCATCGATACCTAAGGTAAGGGTGGTGGAAAGTTTCGAGCTTGAACATTAGCGGTACGACAGCATTCGATGTTTATACTTCGAATTTGGAACATCTCAGAAACGTTATGCTGTTCTTGACAATTTAACATAATTGCAGTGAAATTTTTTTTTTATTATGTTATAGGAAGGCAAACAAGCAGACGGATTTCCTGTTAGTGAGAAATTCACGCCGCCTAGAGACACCAAAGGTGGTAATGGTGCGTTGCCAACCTGAGGTCGGGATGTTAGGCCTCGAGCAAAAGTAAGTTTACCGGCTACCTTATCCTCCGAACCGGAACACGTGATGACGTTATGGCGGCAGGAATAGGTAAGGCGGTGGTACCAATCCGGGCGAGTCGTTGCCAAACTCTACCAACTAGTGGGATGTCACGGTGTTAGTTATGGTAAGCCTATGCTCGCCTTTTACGAGCTGCCTGGCAAGGAAGGCAGATGGTCTATTCTACAAAGGAGCCCGGACCAACACGGGGAATACTTAAAAAGTGTGATACGGGAGATACTTAAAAAGTGTGATACGGAAGATACTTAAAAAGTGTGATACGGGAGATACTTAAAAAGTGTGATATTAATGAATATATTCTAATTTGATAGATAGTGATCGTTATAAAATATATTGGTTAAGCTAAATAATGGTATAAAAATACATACAGGAGTTACGAGTAACTGGGATATTTAATAGCTGTTTTTAATTAATACTAATTAAAGTAGAAACCTTAAAATAAAGTTACTCAAACCAGACTACTCATTTAAATGCGCTATCACAATGCCCTGAATTAACAGCATTTTTATTTCCAACTTTTCTGTTAGTTTTAATTTTTGTTTAGCTCCCGTTATTTTCCCCTTGACATACCACCACACTTGTAGAAAGCGTGCAAAATCTTTCCTGGATTTTTTGTATAAGCTGCTTTCACTTACTAGATTAGTTTTAGTCCCCGACGCAAAAAGAGGCGGGTTTTAAGTTTGACGTGTCTGTCTGTCTATGAGTCTGTCTGTGGCACCATAACTCCCGAACGGATCCAGTGACCCTCAAAAACATGTGTTCAAAGTTTCATGGTGATTAGTCAAGTAGTTTGCGTGTAAAAGTGTAACAAACATTTTCTTCTACAATATTAATAGGAATTTCTTTATAATAAAGTTGAAATAAATAATATCAGAAGCTCAGTTATGTACATAAATCCCTGAAATTTTATACATGTATTTGTTTCAAAATTTCATAAAAATGTAGAATTAATTTTGATCAATAGGTATATTAGCGGAACTTAATGCTGAATAAATATTTTTTAAAATAATGTACACATGGATGTAACAAACGTATATAGGGTGTAGGCGCTATGGTTGGACAAACGAAAACAGTAAAAAAAGTTGGCATCATTTGAAAACACTTCCGGGAAAATTGGACTTTGTGAAGGTTGTCATATTTTTTTATGAAATTTTCAAATTGTTTCTTAAATTTTCCCAAAATATTTATTCATATTTCAGTACAATAAATAAGTTAAATACAAACGGATTTTATTCGAAGTCTGTGTCTATAAAAAGTTGTTTCACTGAAAGTTGAAATTTTGGGAAAATTAAAAATTCAATAAAAAAATAATAACAGCCTTTATGACTTTCAGGTTCCAGGTTTCCAGGAAGTGTTCCCAAACGAAGTCACTTTTTCATGATTCTCGTTTGTCCAACCATGCACCTAGCAACCTGTATAGTACACGTCTATACGAGTACATGATAACGAAATCTATAAAAGTTGTATGTGCTATACTAAAATGATCTTTATAGTCAATAGGTCCGTTGTTGGCGATGTTGTCATTGATTACATAAAGTCTAAGGTTCGATTCCTAAGTTTGGCAAATAAAAAAATATGATTTAAATTTTTTACCGAACAATTTACCAGTGAACCACCAGTGAACAATCGGCTTTGAATACCTTTTCAGGAAAATTGCATGGATGAAGGAGTATGAAATTTAGCACACTTATAGTTTATGTATATGATAAGTGCAGAATGCTAATACTTTTTTACAAAAAATCTTACAAAGTGCAAAAAATTAAAAATTTAACGTTATACATAAGCATTTGACACACACAAATAAAAATATTGATAACAATATAAGATCACAGATGGCCTCTGTGGTCTAGCGGTTCAGGTGTTGGACTTGACTGCATGAATCCCAGGTCGGTCAACAAAAAGAAAATTTCAGATTTCCAATTTTCTAATAAAAAAATAATGTTGCCCCGGATTGTATACGTGCCCGGTTGGCGATAGGCTTGCCACCTATCCACATTGTGGGACTTAGTGGCTAATCGTGGGTGCCCTGGTTGTGCCTCTGCCTACCTCTTCGAGGATATTGGCGTGAAGATACTTTTTTTAGAAACAAATTAGTTGATCTTAAAAAACAAAATGTCGTTCTTATAAAAAGATTATTGACAATCAAACCTTAATAATGTTTGAATATTATTTTTTAATGATTTGTATTGAATTTATAGTTAAAATTTATTGTGGACGAATTTCGACCAATTGGCGACTACTAGCAATTTTTTAAACGTATAATATGTGATACGCATGAAAATGCTTTGCAGTGGTTGTGATTCTACTTAGGACCATACTGTCTAGCAAAGCCTTAACTTAACTAGTATTAAGAAACTTTATTTCATAAAGATTCCATCAACATCGGCAAAACAAAAGCTTAGATATTATCAGTGGACAACATCCTATTAATGTTATAAATGCGAAAGTTTGTATCTTTGTTTGTCCTGTCCTCCTTCAAGCAAAAATTGCAGAAACGAATTTAATGAAATTTGACACACAAATAGAGGGCAACTTGGATTAACACATAGGATAGTTAATGTGTTCATGTGGGACCATAAACCACGCGGGCAACGGGCATCGGGCTAGTAATGAAATATAAACTATTTCACTATTATACTAGGCATCAGGTGAGGTTGAGCGAGTTGGCTAGTTTTATAAACGTAATCGTTCTGATATCGAAAACCGCATTCAAAAACTGACACAGATTGTATCATATCAGATTGTTTTATTTAAAACTATGGCTTATCCATTGACTTAAATAAAATAAAGTTTGTGTTGTACTGACTCTGCGTAGAATTATTAGTTTTTGTTAGAGAAAAATATTTCAATACTAAAAATTGAGACCTATTGCTAACCTAACCCTATTGCTGTTACTGCTTAAAGAGGTAACTGCAAGGTAACTACTTTTTAAAAAAAAAAATAGTGCTTGGAGTGATTGCCTTTTTGGTCTAGCGGTCCGGCATCGGACTTCTTGAGGTTCCGGGTTAGATCCTCGGGTCGGGCAACAAAAAAATAGAACATGTCTATTTTCAGATTTTCTAATAAAAAATAATGTTGAACGGGATTGGACAGGGCTCGAAGGTCATAGTGTGGTTTTTAGTCGGTTCGAGTCCGACATAACCCGTTGCTCTCCCCCGAGAGCAGCGGGTATCCGGGGGGATTTTCCACAATTTAAAAAAAAAAAAAGTATGCGGTTGGCCATAAGCCTTTCACATAGTGGGACTAGTTGTGGGTGTCCTGGTGCAGCCTCTGTCTACCCCTTCGGGGATGTGGGTGTGAAGTTACTTTTTGGAATTTATGACTAAATTTCCAATCCAATTTAACGTACCTATTAAATAGTGCAGTTCTCGGAACATAGAGTAATTAGTAATCAACCAATTTTCGTTACGATGGTTTAGTAGATTTGGAATGATTTTTTGTAACGTTGAACGTTAAAATTAGTGTTTTATGTACACACTCGTTCATATTTGGGACATGCAAGTGAACCTAATGCATGTGTATTTTATTAAAAGTTAAAAGCTTTATCTAACTTGCAATGTATGTATGAGTAATCTTTGAACTCAATTTTAGAGGAGATATCTTTAACCTATTGAGCTGAAATTAAATAGCGGCGGGAGCAGCAGAATAGTTATTTTCAGTGCACTTCTACAATAATATGAGTATCAAATGAAAGGACTTGTTGAGAGCAACTCAAAAAATAACGTGAAGTCATTCTAAATCCAATACTGCGGACCATCAAGACTTTTTATGATATTGGAAGGCAAACAAGCAGATGGATTTCCTGATGGTAAGAAATTCACGCCGCCTAGAGACACCAAAGGTGGTAATGGTTCGTTGCCAACCTGGGGCCGGGATGTTAGGCCTCGAGCAAAAGTAATTTTACCGGCTACCTTACTCTCCGAACCGGAACACGTCATGACGTTATGGCGACAGGAATAGGTAAGGCGGTGGTACCAATCCGGGCGAGTCGCTGCTAAACACTACCACCTAGTAAACCCACCACCTAGATTTCAAGATGGAGGAATAGTTATTTTTAATGCACTTTACAATATGGGTGCCACATAAAAGAGCTTATTCTCAACTCGAAAAATAATGTGACGTCATTCTAAATACGATATGGCGGACCATCCAAGATATCGCAACAGTTATTTTTAATACATTTCTACAGTATGGGTATTAAACGAAAGGGCTTACTGAAAATATTTGTAACATAGTGTGACATCAGTTTTGTTCCAACATGGCTCACGTTTGAAAGGGTTCACTGATAAAAAAAACTATTAAAAAGGTTTAAAGCCTGCAACATCGATTGATTAGCTTTAACTGTAACATGGTGTCATAAACGTACCACCTCAGGACACCTTGGCGTACCCTGTTGTATATTAGTTATTACTCTCAACAAACAGTGCAAAATAATAAGCTTGACAAAGAGCTGGATTGTTCGAAATTAACCTGCAAACCATTTTGCAACATTGATTCGTTTAATGAAATGAACATACCAAGAAGCCTAGCGATAATTTAAAAGTGTAAAATAAATAAAAAGCAAAAAAAAAATTGAAAAAGCTTTTATTTGAAGGCTCTAAAAAGAAGAAAATATTTTTTTATTTAAAATATTAGCTATAAACTTATAACCTCATTATACACAACTTATATGATCACTAGCTGACCCAGCGAACTTCGTATCGCTTGACAATAATGCTTAGACAGTAGCGCAGCCTGTTGGATCCGATGTGAAACATTCTAAAATCAACAACTACTTATTATTAAAAAAATAATTAAAAAAACATTTTTCAGTGGACCAAATTGTGAATCTAAACCATTCTCGAATTCCCTAGAACACATACAAAAAGTTTCATCGACATCGGTCCAGTCGTCTAGAAGGAGTTCAGTGACATACACATTCACAGAAAAATTATATATATAAACATAAAAGCATGTCACGATTACTAATGTCAAAATTTTAAATTTATTTATTTAAACTTAGCAGATTTTGCAGAAATTAATAAGCAGGTGCCAGTTTATTTACACAAGAAAATCGCGCGACAAGCTTTTATGATCATATAAGTTGTGTATGATGAGGTGGTAAGTTCAAACGTATATTTAAAAAAAAATTCTTCTTTTTAGAGCCTCTAAATAAAAGGTTTTTCTTAAATTGTTTTTTTTTGCTTTTGATTTATTTAATTTCTATTTATGGATATCTATGCATTCGTAACAGTAAGATCATAGAAAGAGTGGGAGTAGGACTGTTGCTGTTAAAAGGAGAAAAGGCATGCTATGCTGGTCCTGTCGTGTGGAAAGAATGACATAATATGAAAGATTGAAAAAAAAATATTTAAACAATGCAAATGTGGTTGTATGTACTAAAAGTCAGGTTGAACTTGTCGTCAAGATAAAACAACTGCATTAATACACTAAATCTATTTAAAAAAGAGATGTAATAATATGTTAGTTTTTCTATCTCTTTCAATAAACTGCAGGTATTGCCATCATGCGGTAAGAGAATAGGAAACTTATGCGAAATCGATGTTTTATTGCAATTTTATGGCTCCTCGGTCTTCCGCCAAATTGAGAGAAAGGGGCGTGAAAATTTTGCAAGCCAAAGCGTTTCTTTAATTAAGGGGATGCTTTTTTCCATTAACGACCTAAAGTGTCCAGAGTACGTAATGAATGCCTTTGTCCCATGCTTTGTAATACGTTTTGGTCGTCGATATTTTATGATATTTTCGAAGTATAATATTTTCTCTCGTAAAATGAATTTTCGTAATGTTGCGATCATTCACATAAAGCACACCGAGCAAATGAAAGCTTCATTTGTTCTTTAATGGAAATATGTTATTTATTTGCATGATATTTAATGGAAATGCTTGAATTTTGCTTTGTTTTATGCTTGAGTGATTCGTTCGGAAATAATTTGATTATAATGTATTTATACTGAAGGTGGATGAGACTATTTTGAATGGCCAGTAAATTAGCTATAATACATACGGGTTTTGTTTGGGGCCGGCGCAGGATGAGGGTGAGTGTTATAGAATGTTTTAATTGGAACGAAGTTCCTTACATCAGGCTTAGAGGAGATAGGGATTTTGTTGCGCGACTGAACTAGAAAAAGTAAAAACCGTAAGAAAAAGTGGGTGGAATTAAACCGTTAAATGAGACGTGCGCAGGCGCGACAGCTGCTGCGCGGCCAAGCTGAAAAAATGTGATATTAAACTTTCAGTTTTAAAAAAGTTCGTGCGCAGGCGCGATACTCTTATACACAAGCCAGTAGTGTATACTTTTGTATACCTTTTTCTTTCTCCCTCTTTCTTTTTGTTTGCTCATACTTTCTCTCTCTATTACCACTCCACCCCGCCAATGCATAGTATATACTGAGAGTCTGAATATGAAATCTCCCGATCTCTACATTAATATTTGTCCTTTTGGAGACTCTTTGGCACCGCCCTTGGATAGCAATTGAACGATTTAATTGTGGAAAGTCAACCTAGGTCTCACCGGGTACCTATATTCGTATCCACACTCGAATTATATTTGCTTTGAGAAACTTTCATCTGTCATTTTTTCTACATGACCAAACCCGCAGAGAATGCCCGTTTTTATTTTTACATCATCATTTCCTTCAACCCCCTTCTTTCCCGGATCTCACTGTTGAATACGGTCAGCGATGGTTACAAAAAGATTTTCTATGGCAATTTCTTTCCACGCGTTTATCAGACTCTCATGCTTTTTCTGGCATGCCCAACTCTCGCTTTCATACAACAACGTTGTAACAAGCATAGAATGTACACTGTACAATTTGTCAGACAACACCTCAGTCTACTACCAATAATCATTGAAGGCCAGTAAACCTGCAAAAGAAACGATTACAACTATTTTCGTGTTTAACACACCGCGATTTGAACCCTTAATGGCTTATCAAGCTTACTATACTCGCTACCGTCCCTGTTAATTATTTGTGTGAAAACTTTGAACAGCACGTTTGAACTTTGAACTTTCCCCGTGTTGGTCCGGGCTTCTTTGTAGAATAGACCATCTGCCTTCCTTGCCAGGCAGCTCGTAAAAGGCGAGCAAAGGCTTACCGTCACTAACACCGTGAATTCTGACTAGGTGGTAGAGTTTAACAGCGACTCGCCCGGATTGGTACCACCGCCTCACCTATTCCTGCCGACATAACGTCATGACGTATTCCGGTTCGGAGGGTAAAGTAGCCGGTAAACTTACTTTTGCTCGAGGCCTAATATCCCGGCCCCAGGTTGGCAACGCACCATTACCACCTTTGGTGTCTCTAGGCGGCGTGAATTTCTTACCATCAGGAAATCCGTCTGCTTGTTTGCCTTCCAATATCATAAAAAAAGCACTTCTATCACGAGAAACACATTTTTGTACCAAAAATGACATAGATTTCGCCACGTGCAATATCGTAACCAATGAGGTTATTCCGAGGTGCGATTATTGCTAGTTGAAAAAACGTGTATCACCGAACGTAAACTATACCAACTCATACCAAGGCTTTGACTATTGTTTTTTCGAAAGATAGAAAATATTTTCCAAATTCCTACATACATTTTATCAACATAGTAGTTTTTGAGTTATGTTTAATAATGCATTTTAAGTCGGAACATGTGGTGTGGATTCTTGCAAGTTGGTAGAATATGTTGAAACGCCTAAATAATTTTGTACATCTTTGTAACACTCATATTCCGCATATAAACATTTTTTGGTTTTCTTTTTCTTTCATGATAAAACCAAAATGAGACCACTTCGGAATCATGAACTATCTGTCTGCAAAGAACCATCGAAATCAGTTGGCTATTTAACATGTCAAAAAACATAGACACTAATTGAGAAGTTCTTGCTTTTTTGGAGTTGGTTAAAAAATCTGTGAATAACAATGCACAGATAAAAAGTCTTTACATAATAACCCACCGTTTTGTGTCGAGATTGGAGGATTAAAAAACATTAAGCTAAAAGGGGCCTATTTACTCTCCTTAAAGATATCCAAGTAACATTCCTCCGGAAAAACCGCTTTGGGGAAATAATCCAAATTCTTAGCGACGCGTACTTGTAATAAAGGAAGAAGCGAACGTTTAAAATACTTTTTCTTAGACTAAAATATGGTCCAAAAGTTTGTAGTTTGTAATATAACACACCTGTGCAGTTTCTCAAGTTGTTTACAACTATACATCTGTAAATAAAATAAATGTGTTTTGCAACTTCAAAGTCTGCTACATTCTTTAGCAGAGCTAGTGTCTAGTATCTTTGTAGAGCTAGAAATCTAACCGACAAACTACATTTTTGTAAGAAACATACTCGCACATCCTATCCTATCCTAGTCATGTTATGAATCCTAATATTACAAATGCAAAGGTTTTTATGTTTCTTTGCTTGTTACTCCTTCACGCAAAAACTGCTCAGCTGACATTCATATCCAGAAGAAAGGAGTAGGCAGAGGCACAACCAGGGCAACCACGACTAGCCGAAGATACTAAGTCCCAAAATGTGATAGTTGGCAAGCCTATCGCCAACAGGGCACATATCCAATCTCGGGCAACGTTATTTTGAAAGTATACGTTTTCTAATTTTTTTATTGCCCGACCCGGGGAACCACAGACCTAAAGACGTCAAGTCGACGCTGGAGCGCTAGAGGCGATGATTAATACTACAATAATTAAAACTACTAGTGGTCGCCCATTGGTCGAAGTTCGACCATAATACATTTTAATATCATATTGACAAGGACGCCATCTTCATTTCTCAAGACCAACTACTAAACTTTATGTGATATTTTATCGTTATCATCAATATATTTTTTGTGTATATCAAATGCATACTAGAGTGGATAATGTTTTTTTTATTGATTTAATGTACTTTATAAGCATTATTATTAAAAAATATTAGCGTTCTGCACTTCTCCTACACATAAACTATAAGTGTGCCAAATTTTATGCTCCTGCGTCCTCAAAATTTTCGTAAATAGGGGTCCGAAGTTTTGGCATTACATAGTAATATAATATAGATTGTGAAACATATAGGCTGTTTTTGTTTAACGATGATCTCTGCCAGGCAGCTTCAGTATTATTTTTCTTCCTTTTCTTGTGCTAGAAAACAATAAACAACAACAATAAACTTCATAATTATTGCATTATGGAAGCCATTATTATTTGATAAAAACAGAAGTAATGGAATTCTCGAGGAAATCAAACAACTGACAAATTAAAGAAGCAATCAACTGTATTCAATTTGCAATTTTCCTCGAACAAACATGGTTTCGTTTGATTTTACATCTTCTCGTAACTAGTTTAGAATTTTATTCTTGTCTCTCTTCTCTTTAATTCATTTAATTTATTCACACAAAAATGTATTAAAAAGCTGGTGTTTTTTTATAACAAATAGATTTAACAAACAATTTTCATTTCATTTGATTTCTCTTTTCCTCTCTTGTAACGTGACTAACTTAGTGTATTTATTTTACCAAAACTTATAATGAATTAAATAGATAAATAAAAATTCCTGGAAAAACTTCACGAATTCAATCCATTTATTTACAATTTAAAGTAGTTGTAATTGTATGTTACGGAGTTTCAGAAAGCTTTCAGAAGAGAGAAAGCAGACCGCCAATGAAACCGATTTAAAAAAAAGAATAAAAAATATTGAGGAGTCAAACATATAACATTTTGGACTCCCCCCAATATTTTTTATTTGTCTGTAACTTCTGCATAGGTTTTTTATTTATTTAAAAAAAAGCATTTCAAGGTAATCCTATTGCCAACTAGTCTGTATCTGATAATGAAATCCCAGTTAAATTAAGAAAATACCCTTTTTTGTACCTATTCGATTTACTAATTAAAAACTTATTTGATATTTTTTTTTAATTATTGTTGTTATCGTCATAGAAATGTATTAATTGTATTTAAATTATATGCTTGCATTATTGGTAAATTTAATACATTATTTAATTCCTACTAGCCCCTAATAATACTAATTTTTTTTTTGTTTCTTGGACTTGAACCAAGCTCTAACTATTGACTGACTATTCATGATTCATGGTTTATACACATGATTAAAAAAAGAAAAATATTATAGTTTTAAAGAAATCCTAAAAAATCAAGGCTACATAACCCTTTCGCCTACCACTTTAGGGAAGTTTTGGCGCCATCGAGGGAAAAATAGTGGCAGTCTTTCTTCATTGTGATTAAATCTTACCAAATGAGATTGGGTTAGGAGGCCACTGATTTACTCAAAAGCTTGAAATGTGTTTTTATACCGACATAATATGACTTTAATATTAGAAAATGTGGAACACTTCCAAACTAATCGTCACGAAACTTTGTAAAGACTTAAATGGGTGTAAAGACATAAGTGGAAGAAAAAGACATAAGTGTGTAATAGCGAGTAGAAACATAAGTAAATGTAGTAAACACGGAAATCCTGAACACTTAGAAATAAAAAAATCTGGGAATCGAACCCGAGCCTTGCGGTTTATCGTAATTATGTAGGCAAACTATTCATTGTAAAATATGGGAGTTTTTAAATGTATTAAATACACAAATTGCTTGACAACTTCACTACAAAGACAAACCAATTAAATAGGTAATTAATAGCTCCATTTACGTACGGGCAAATTATGTCAGCATACACTCAAATGTTGAAATGTAACCGTATTTTTTCAGCGGTGGGCAGAGCAACCACTTCAACGTTGCCAGTTCTACGTCCAACGTTTTCACAGCTAAAATATACGTCAATTCAGGCTTCAAATGTTATTTAGGTTATTGCGTTCATATTTTTAAGAAAGTAAAAATAGATGTTCTAATGATGACATAGATTTTTTATGTGCTTGTTTGTATTTTGTAACCGTATTTTTTCAGCGGTGGGCAGAGCAACCACTTCAACGTTGCCAGTTCTACGTCCAACGTTTTCACAGCTAAAATATACGTCAATTCAGGCTTCAAATGTTATTTAGGTTATTGCGTTCATATTTTTAAGAAAGTAAAAATATATGTTCTAATGATGACATAGATTTTTTATGTGCTTGTTTGTATTTTTACCGGATGGTTAGAAGTCGTGTCTTCTTTTTATAGAATTTAAAAACAACTGATTCTGCGATTAAGATAAGTCGTAACTTAGGTATTCTTCGTAATATCAGATAACTGTGTTACAAAACCTCGTAAAAACTATTTTATAAACGTAAATACATTTTGGTACATTTTTTAAAAATCTCATAAGCGTACATAAAAATGTAGTATCTTCACTTCCATATCCCCGAAGAGGTAAGTAGAGGCATAACCATTGCACCCACGACTAGCCCAAGATACTGTGTCAAACAATGTGATAGATTCAAGCCCAATGCAAACCGGGCACATGCCCGATTCCAAGCAACTTGTTTTTATTAGAAAATTGAAAAATACATTTTCTTTTTCTGTCAAGTCCAACACTTGGACCGCTAGATACGAGTATTTTAGCGAACTTCATTCTACTTGTTCATTTTGTATGCCTAATGTTGTTTTTTCTAATTTATTTGCAGTCGAACATAAGAAAAATCTTAAGTACTTCTCCTGGTCTCAAGCTACCCTTCCACCAGTTTTCAGCTAAATCGATTGAGCCGTTTTTAGTTATAAATAGTGTAACTTTCTTTAATGTATATAGATTATACAGATTCCTATTGATGCGAAAGATTTACAATTTATTAGAAATATTCACTGAACATGCAAATATTGAAAACAACTAATTAAATGAACAACATTGTACTAGATACTCCTGAAGTAAAGTATCTTCACGCCAATATCCCCGAAGAGGTAGACAGAGGCACAAACAGGGCACCCACTACTAACCGAAGACACTAAGTCCCACAATGTAAAAGGCAAGCTTGTCACCAACCGGGCACATATTCAATACCGAGCAACATTTTTTTGTAAGAAAATTGGAACATTTTCTTTTCGTTGCCCGACCCAGAAATCGAATCCGGGACGTCATGAAGTCAAGTCCAACACCTGGGCCACTAGACAGACTCGCGTGGTCCTCGCATCACATCTGGACGGTGGGGCCAATTTTGATCATTTTTTTCTTTGTTGTGTTGTCAGGAGAAGGTTGTTTATGCAAACAAAAATTTGAAAAATTGCTGGGAAATGGGGAAATTGACTACCGAAACTAAAACTATAAGTGGCTGTAAATATCAAATGATACAAAATTCGCTGGTCAGCAATATCAAAAAGAATGGTGTTAATGTTTTTCTACAATAAGTAAATTTAATAGATGTTCTCTATATTTCCTTTTTAATAGCTACTTTTTATATCGCCGAATATCGCCGACCTGCGCGAACTTCGTTCCGCCCGTTCAATTTGTATGGGTAAATTAAAATGTTATTTTCCCAGTTTCCTCACAATCGAACAGGATAAAAAGTATCCTATGTCCTTCTCCCGGTTCTAAGCTACCTCCTCACATATTTCCAGCTAAATCGGTTCAGCCATTCTTGAGTTATAAGTAGTGTAACTAACACCACTTTCTTTTATATATATAGATATTTAATAAATCATTATGGATA
>NJDD01006127.1:240920-265018 GCA_002245505.1 Calephelis nemesis | reverse complement strand
ATTTATGGCCAGACTAAGTATAGATATTTAATAAATCATTATGGATAGATACTTCTACTAATGCAAAAGATTGACAACAATTTATTAGATGTCTATTAAATTTATAACAACATTTTCCAGAATGTTCCAATGTGAATGTGGGATTGACTAGCTGCTTGTTCAATGGCTTTGATATAAAGGACTGGAGCTTATCTTGGAGGACAATAACGTGAGCGGTGTAAAGCTTTCCCATTGAAATAAAAGTATATGGGGCTATTACGGTAATAACGGCCCATGATAAAATACTTGAGTTTAGCTCTTGTGATACCTACTTTATTTTGTATATCACTTTTTTATAAAAGGCAAATGAGCTGATGATTTAAATGTCACTTAGATATCAAAAATCATGTTGCTGCTTGAGATCTCATACCTTCTGTGTAAGTATAGCAATGTCCTTATCACTGCGATCATTGCCTAAATATATTTGAATTCAGCTCTTGTGTAACAAATTTTATTTTGTATATGAATTTTTTAAAGTACAAGATGCAAATGAGTTGAAGATTTAAATGTCAATTAGATATCAAAAATCATATTGCTGCTTGAGATTTCATACCTTCTGTATAATTATATCAGTGATGACACTGTGAATACTGCGATCATTGCCTAAATATCTTTAAGTTCAGCTCTTATGTTACATATTTTATTTTGTATATGACTTTTTTATAGTACAAGAGGCAAATGAGCTAGTAATTTAAATATCACTTAGATATCAAAAATCATGTTGCTGCTTGAGATTTCATACCTTCTGTATAATGATATTATTAATGTCCTCATCACTGTGAGTACTGTGATCATTGCCTAAATATATTTGAGTTCGGCTCTTGTGTTACATATTTTATTTTGTACATGACTTTTTTATAGTAGAAGAGGCAAATGAGCTGATAGTTTAAATATCACTTAGATATCAAAAATAATGTTGCTGCTTGAGATTTCATACCTTCTGTATAATGATATTATTAATGTCCTCATCACTGTGAGTACTGTGATCATTGCCTAAATATATTTGAGTTCGGCTCTTGTGTTACATATTTTATTTTATACATGACTTTTTTATAGTACAAGAGGCAAATAAGCTGATAATTTAAATGTCACTTAGATATCAAAAATCATGTTGCTGCTTCAGATCTCATACCTTCTGTATAATTATATCAATGTCCTCATCACTGTGAGTACTGTGATCATTGCCTAAATCAATGTCATCATCAGTGTGATCATTATTTTAATATTTTAAAGGTTGAAAAGATTAAAAAGGAATTGAATTCCTGGGTTAGACAGCAAAAATATTTTTCTAATAAAAACAGCGTTGCTTCAGATCGGTAATGTGCCCAATTGGCGATAGTTTTGTCACCTATTACATTGTGAGACCTACTGTTAAACTTGTCGAGTATACTCTGGTTGCACCTCTGCCTATATCTTCAGTGATACAGGTTCGTGATACGGTAAATAAATCTATCAATACACATTGCTAAATTGTTGTTGAATTGTGATCATGAGGTTAACCTAATCTGTACAAACTAAATATAAAATGTTAAAAAATGCTCCTTTTTTGTTGCTTGACCCAGGGATCGAACGCGGGATCTCATCGGTCTGGCTTTAGACTTGACGAAAAATTCGCAAATCATTGGTTTCAAAAAGTGATATAAAATATGAACAAATACAAAAATATCAAAACTTCGCACCCCTGGAGAGTATTACGCAAAATTTCATTCAACAGTGATATTAATCATTGAGCACGAAGCCTTGAAAAAGGAATCGAATACATAAAAACGTAAAACAGTATGAGTATCATTTATAAAATACTTGTTTCCAAGTATGAGTTCCAGAATAGATTTGGCGAGGTTTTTACAAAAAGTCGGCGAGAAATTTTCAAATATATCAAAACTTTTAGAATAACCACATTCCGACGTTTTCGAATAATTGATAAACGATGAACAATAAATACAAAGATGGGCAGTTTGCCAAAAACAAACAAAGTCCTGCTGTAAGTCCAGATTCATAGAATTGTCTCTCATATGGCTTTTAAGTATTACTGAAACAAAGTAATGGTTTATTTCAGACCAGTGCACTTTTCTTATTCAGCACTTTTCAAAACATTATATATTTTGTATCTATACATTTTTTGTTTTGTAGTCAATTTGCAATACGTTTTTTTGTCTATATATTTTTATTGAAGTGAAAACTTCTTTAGGCGCGTCGAGCGTTTTGATAGAGGGTAAAATCCTCGGTTCGCGTCACCGACATGCTAATGATAATAGTATATCTATAGCTATGGAGAGCCAGTCTAGCGCACGCGCAGTATCTATCCTGTGTACACGAATATACTAATACATCGACTATTTCGGACTGACAAGATAATTGTATATTAATTATTTTTTCAACCACTTTGTATTTATATTTTGTTCATGATTTGTTTAACCCTTCATATGTAACTAATAAATAAAACATAAAAAATTTCATATAATTTTTGCATGTAGTTTTAATTACTCTAAACTTAATAGTTCCGTTTTCACTTCTATCGGCAGTCCCACGACTGCTACTGTTTTTTTTATATTTTTTTATATTCTAAGAATTTGACGCTACATTATGACCGGAATGTTAGACTACGTGAGTACAAGTTCACTCCGACGAAATCATAAGTAAATAACTAGCCACTACATAGTATAAAACAAAGTCGCTTTCTTTGTCCCTACGTCCTTTTAGATGCTATAATCTTCAAAACGACTCAAAAAATTTTGATGCGGTTTCTTTTAATAAATAAAGTGATTTAAGAGGAAGGTTTATATGTATACTTTACGTCCGTATGAAACTGGGTCGGCCGCTTGTAATATTATTAATGCGAAAATTTAACTGTCTAACGCTTTATAGCTAGATTGCTTGACAAATGAATTTGAAGCACTTATAGGTAAAGACCTGAGTTTAAACTAAATATACTTTTTTCAAAGTGAACCTACAAAAGGACTCTAATAGAAGGCGAAAGTTTGTATAAAAATCATATAGAAATCAAACAAAACTATTCTTCGTTGTCAAAATTTCAGTAAAACAGCTATTATAAAGAATTAACATTTAACGTGCATTTAAAATGAAAAATGGTATCCGCGCAAATAATGAGTTTTTATGTTAAGGACCAGAGAATAAACACACAGGTCTCTTGATGGTTAAAAACAACTGCCTATTGAAACCATACTTGTTACAAGTCTGTCACTATGCTGACTTGACGTGACCTGACTTTATTCTGAGCCTGGAATGGAAGGCCTTTTGTGCGTCTATTGGCTACAAAATCCTCCAGATCAGAAAATGATAGAGTCGTTATGGCGGCAGGAATAAACAGTGGATCTTACCTATTGGCAAGTTGCTGCACAGCAGTAAACCGCCAGTGGTCTTGTTGTAATCTGCACTCGCCTCTCACTAGCTGCCTGGCAGATAGGCAGATGGTATATTTTAATCTCCGAACTAACACTTCTAAATAACGTTAGTAGTCTTATTAATAATCGAAGACCAAAGAAAGAGGGAATTTAAGTTGATATTGTAGTATGTGTTGTAGTAATTTAGTCTATATATTTGATATTTTCCATCGTCGGCGCTTGGTAAAACTTCCAAATATTTATATGTTTAAGTAAAGAAACACTTGTACTGTTTTACGTATCACTTTTAATTTATATTTATTGTAAATAGCCTACCGGTAGGCTATTTACTTTAGTCTATGTTTATTAATAAGGTGTATTCGCTAGACCCTCGTCCAACGATGCTGTCCAATAAAAGAACATAAAGGTTTAGTAAAGAATTTTAGCAAGTAAGCAATGTATGTCGCATCGATCGTATTTTCCGCTAGAGACGTATTCCCTAAATAAATCCGCTTTGAAGACGGAGGCATTTCTAAATTTACCGCATTTCGCAGTTTAACTAGTTTATACTAAAATATGTCCTCGTAAACTACAAATACCTACCTACTTGTTTATTGTTTCAACTTGGAATTATTTCATTTTTAACAAAACTAAAACGCAAAAGTCAAATTTCCTGACGATAAAAATATCATTGCTTATGTTGCGCGTAATATCTATTTGCGCTGACGGAGGAGCTAAAAATTTTGCACACTTATAGTTTATGTGTAGGAGAAGTGCTGTACGCTAATATTTTTCAATGATAATGTTAATAAAGTACATTAAATCAATAAATGAAACATTACCCACACTACTATACATTTGACACACACAAACAAATATGTTGATGATAACGATAAATGATTACAGATGGCGCACCATACAGTTTGAAAACGAAGTAGTTGGTCTTGAGAAATGAAGATGGCGTTCTTATCAATAAGATATTAAAATTTATTATGGTCGAATTTCAACCAACGGGCGACAACTAGTGAAGATAATTTTATTAACGATGAACAAGCTAGACCTTGTAGATTCTACTACATATTTATTCATAACAAAGATAAAAAATGACAATGGGATCCGCATATTGATAAACTTGCAATGTGGCTAAGCTCAGTCACGTTTGCTGTTAAAAAAATGAGACAATTAACTGACGTTGACACCGCTAGGAATATATATTTTACTAATTTGTAAAGAATCATGTTATATGGGGTTCTACTTTAAGGGAGTTGTGAAGTTAACACTATATTATTTATTATACAAATGTGGATTGTAAGGGCTTTTCACAAATTAAGCCTAAAAGCTGTCCTAAGATAACAATTAATAGAAAAAAAATATAACTGTAACATCCCAATTCAAAAGAAAATTGTAAAAGAATATTGACACAGTGTGTAAATACAAGGAATAAAAATAATCTTGCTGTGCCCCGTCTTCACAAAAGCCATTATTTTACGGACAACATTCAAGGTTTACAATAATTTTCCCTTTGTATGAAATATACCTTATCTTCAAAACTAGCTGTTCCGGCGAACTTCGGTCCGCCCGTTCAGTATGTATGAGAAAAATTAAAATGTTGTTTTCCTAGTTTTCTCACTGTTAAATGGGATAAAATGTAAACTTTAGCCTTTTCCTGGTTCTAAGCTACTTCTTCATAAATTTTCAGCCTCTTCTGGCTGACTAAGTATGGGGCCTTAATTGTGTATTTATTCGTTTTGAATACACATTTTCCAGTGTAACTTGAAAAAATCGGTAACACATTTTGTTAACATTTATCGATAATGGCACTACACTACAAACTACATTGCACTACAATTGTAAAAAACTGACAACATCGCTAATGTCAATTTAGTCTCCGAGATCAAAAAACAGGCTATAGGTTGTTAATATTAACGATACTGATACACAGAAACGAAAAGATACAAAAATAAATACAACACCCACACTCCCGAAATACATCGATATCTTTTTATACAAATCCAATCTTCTCGATTGCGTCTCGATTGAAAGTTGCTAATAATATGGGGAATAAAATGGCCAAGAGTACCGAGATCGGTCGAAAAGTACATGTCGTTTGCAATTGTAAAATTCTGGCACGAATCCTTGGCAACGTCTCGTCTGAAATATGATAGCTGAAGTCTGAACCCTCTATAACATCAACCCTGACGGAAACTTGACGACAGTTCGTTAAAACTCGATAGCATAATGTGACTTTACTATTCAATACAATTTATAGACTTTGGTTCAAGGAATATGGTTTAGTGTTACGTTTTGATAAGAAAATGAAATGGTATTCCAACATTTTTATGATTTTTGTGATTTCAGAGTGTAAGAGAATCAATTTTCAAAAAAAAAGAAGTTTCTCAGTTTTAATGTATGTTTGTTTGTGTGTTTGTTACTCTATTACTTGGGCAATAGCTAACCGATTTTAATAGTTCTTTAGGAAAATGGTCATGGATCTGAAGTGGTCCCATATTCAAATTTTATGATCAGATTAGTGATTTTTGAGTAATACCTTTTTTAGTACAAATAATATCATTTTTTTAGTGACTACACCTCAAAAACTACTAGTAGGCTGCTGAAAAAAATATTAGTGACCATTAGGGCTACTCTTGAAACTCGTTTTATGCAAAATCGAAAATAAGTATGTCTTTTTAGGTACTTTTGGACACAATACTGGCTAATTGTTTAACGTCACGCACCTTTACCACCTTTACTGTCTCTAGGCGGCGTGAATTTATTAGCATCAGGAAATCCGTCTGATTGTTTGCCTTTCAATATTATAAAAAAAGTAAACAATAAATTGTTTAAGCAAATTCTTTGAATTTATTTGTAACTAAATGTTAATAATCCCTCATAACTGTGTCGAAAAGTACCTAAAATGATATAAATACGATCCCAATTTCCAATTCGCATGACCCCACAATATGTCTGAATCATTGGTATCTTATAAAAAAGTAATTATCAAATTGCGAAGACCTAATAAAATAACTGAACTGGTTTCAGTTTTTGCAGTCTGACTGTCTTTTTAACCGACTTGAAAAAGAGGAGGGTATCTATTCGGCTGTAGTTTTTTTATGTTTTGAAGCCGTCTACTCGGCCGGTAATCAACATAAATAAGAAAATCGTTAATTTCAGATAGACTATACAAAACTCAATTTTGTATTAAAATGGTCTTGGGTTATGTGGTCCATATTGTGGTGGTGTGCAGTTATCTTATTAATACAAACTAAATATTTGTATGTATTTTAAATGAGAAAGTCTGTCGGTTACTTTTTTTTAAATAAGACATTTTGAAAGATAAAGTAAAGTTAAGACTTCAGTTTACAAAGTTTTTTTTTTTCAAACAGACTCTGAAGAATTGTAACACTTGTGAGATTATAAGGATAAATGTAAGTATTTACATAATTATTAGGATTTCTGTACGTTGAATATCATAAGAATTTTATAAAGATAGTCTTCATAACATTTTAAGATATACATTTTTTATCATGTCACACATATGAAAGTAATTTTTTATGCATTAGAGATATTTCATAGCAAATTGGAATTACTGGGGCGTTTCTGAATACGAAATTTTCTTTTGTCGTTTGCTTGCGTTTAAATAATTTGATTTTGATTTTATCAAAATCATTCAAGGATGGGAAATTACTTATAGCACGCAATAACTTTAAGCAGTTACCATCTTAGATGTGACGGTTTTTTTTTCTTAACCGAAATCTTGAGAAGTGTGCTAGATTCACTTTCCAACACATTTCCCAAGATTTCGGAAAGGGTGTAGTTCGAGGTGCACACCTTCGAGGTGTAGTTGGGGATGCTTAAGTTGACAAATAAGATAACTTGTTTGCTTTTCCAAACTTGTTAAAATGTGGATTCATTTGTTTTAGTAAAAAATAAAATGCTTTACTTATTTTTGCATGCTTGTCTTATTCAGTAATCTTAATATATATACAGATATACAGATTTCTCCTGTCACGATGTTTGTCCGCGATGGACTCCTAAACTACTTAACCGATTTCAATAAAAATTGCACACCGTGTGCATTTTGATTCAACTTGAGATATAGGATACTTACATATCAATTTTATGATAAAAAAAATTACCGTCCGAGCGAAGCCAACAGGCAACTAGTACATTTATAGAAACGGATGTAAGGACTCCACCAACTCATAAATTTGTATTATATTAGACATTAATTAGTATTATGTGATATATATATATATATATTATTAACTTCAATAAAATCTCTCCCTCTCTCATAAATCTTTAAAATGCGGTTGTTTTTAATAGATAAAATGTTTAAAGAGAAAGGTTTATATGTATATTTTATACTCATTGAAGCCAGCGCGGGCCGCTAGTTTATGTATATAAGTAGGCTTAGTAAAACGTACGAACTTACAAAATTTTTTGCTTTCATCACAAAATAATACGCGTAAAAATGTGCAAGTATCAACATAACTAATGATATTACATAACCAACAATTTAAATGTTAATTACTAACAGAATAGTCTTCAATAATGCGTATTTACTTCTATTTTTAAACTAACTGCTCCGGCGAACTTCGTTCCACCCGTTCAGTTTGTATGGGAATCATTAAATATTGTTTTCCCATTTTCCCTACAATTTTCCCGTTTTTCTCTTGATAAGAACCTTGTCCCGGCAATAACTAACACAGAACAAAAAGAATTAGCCAAATCGGTGCAGTCATTCGGAAGTTATGCGTTTACCAACACATTTAGCGATTCATTTTTATATTATAGACTAGCTATCCCGGCGAACTTCTTTTCACCCGTTCGGTATGGAAAATAATAAAGTGTTATTTTTCCCACTTTCCCTACAACTTCCCCAATTTTTTTCTTCATAAGAACCTTCTCCTGATAATAACTAACACAATAACAAAAGAATTAGCCAAATCGGTCCAGTCGTTTGGAATATATGCGCTTACCAACACATTTAGCGATTCATTTTTATATTATAGATAACACTTATATTTTTCACTTGAAAACAATGCTGTTAATATTACACACAGTTTGTAAGCCACACTTCTGCTTTTCTACGAGTATAATAAATGTGGAAAATAACAATTGTTTTTTAAAACTGCGCTAACAACGGATTTGTACCAAATGCAAACCATAGAAAACATACAGTTGAAATAAAATAAAACTTGTTTGCTTTTGGAATATGTGTTTTAAGTTGTTTTAAAAAGTATCTTCACGCCCATATCCCCGAAGTGCTTGGCAGAGGCACAACTAGGATACTTACGACTAGTCGAAGACACTAAGTAATGAGGAGCTGATAGATGGCAAACCTATCGCCAACAGGGTACATATCCGATCTCGGGCAACGTTATTTTTATTAGAAAATTGAAAATAAACTTTTTCATTTTTTTTTATTGCTCGACCCGGGGACTGAACTCGAAATCTCAAGAAGTCAAATTGGAAACCGCACCGCTAGACTACAGTGGCTATAAGTTTCTACAATAATATTTGCATTCTAATACTAGAGACCTATCACCACTTAGTATGAAACGAAGCCGCTTCCTCTGTCCCTTTGTCCCTTTGTATGCTTAAACCTTTAAAACTACGCAAAGAATTTTGATGTGGTTTATTTAATTAGTTAAAGTGATTGAAGAAGAAGAAGATTTATTTGTATACTAGCTGTCCCGGCAAACTTCGTACCGCCCGCTGAGTTTGTATGGAAAAAAATAAAATGTTACGTTTCCGAACAAATGATGCTCGAATTTAATTAAGTAACCATGTTTCCGAACAAACGATGCTCTTTCAATATAGTCCTACTAATATCTAATCTGTGCTATAGTCTATTGCTGTGAATGACATTGATATTCGATACGCGCGTTTTTTAAAATATGCAAAATTAAATGTATATTTTTCAAGATTTTCTTAACATTTTTTTCGTAAGAACCTTCTCCTAATAATAACAAATACAACAAAAAAAGAATTAGTGAAATCGGTCCAGCCATTCACGCGTGATGCCGTGACCAAGGAAAACGGGTTTCATTTTTATATATAAAGATTTCATAACCGTGCAAAGCCGGGGCGGGGAAATATGATAGTTTAAACAATACAGTAAGCTGGAAAATCGTTCAGTACACTTTGAGATGCAATAGAACCCCAGTATTCAACCGTAAAAAATAACTTCATGCATAAACAATGAAAGCCACCCGACGTCCGCGCCGTTTTGACGACCAACCATTACTCCGGAAAATATGCAGTACAGAAGTGAAATCAGATATTTTACTCCAAATGCGAGGCTTTATTTAAATAAAAATAGTAGTGGTTACCAAATGTGAAAATGATTATTTTAAACGGAAGGCAAAATGGTGGAAAATATCAATCGGCATATTTTTACATGATCATTACGCGATTACTTCGGCAATATTTTTTTTTGTTTTTTCCTAAATATTTTTTCTGCCTACCAAATAAGGGACTTTGGCATGAAGATATGCATGTGCAAGAACCTTTGTATGGTCTATGTAAAGTTAATTTATTCTTAAAAAAAGTATCTTCAAGCCCATATTCCCCTAGAAGTAGGCAGAGGCACAACCAGGTCACCCACGACTAGCTGAAGACGCTAAGTCCCACAATATGATAGGTGGCAAGCCTATGGCCAAACGGGCACACATCTAATCCAGAGCATCGTTTTTTTATTAGAAAATTGGAAAAACCCATTTTTTTGTTGCCTGACCCGGGATTCGAATCCGGGACCTCATACAGTCAAGTCCAACAACTGAAACTCTAGCACACGATGGCGATATATTCTTATATAAAAATAAAGAATTACTAGCTGTTACCCGCGACTTCGTCCGTTTACTTAATATTTATCGTTATATTATCACCAAATTACAAAAAATCCTAATTAATTTTAACTTATTTTGTTATTCTGATATCAAAGCTATATTAAAGCAAAGTTTAATGAAAATCCATCCAGTAGTTTTTGCGTGAAAGTGTTACAAATATACACACATCCTTTCAAACTTTCGCATTTATCTATTGTATATTAATACGTGAAGCAAAAACTTTGGATCCCTGTATACGAAAATTGCGGTGACGGAGGAGCATAAAATTTAATACACTTATAGTTTATGTGTAGGAGAAGTGCAGAAAGCTAATATTTTTCAACAATAATGCTTATAAAGCACATTAAATCGATAAATAAAACACTACCCACACTACCATTCATTTGACACACACAAGCAAATATATTGGTGATAACAATAAAAGATCACAGATGGCGCCCCGTACAATTTTGAAACAAAGTAGTTGGTTTTGAGAAATGAAGATGGCATTCGTATTTAAAATTTACTGTGGTCGAATTTCGACCAACGGGTGACCACTAGTAATATTTATATGATCAAAAGAGCATCACAATCAATAAGGAAATGGGAGCTATTCAAACTGTAAGGTATTATTATCTTAAGAGCGCGTTTTGAACTGCGTAAATAATAGCTGTTTCAAGCTGATTGAGATCTAATTTATTGGTACACATTCTCGGTACTACCGCATCTAAATCACCGTAATGGCATACGGGTAAGTTAAACAACCTACAGATTACGGCTGTAGATATTATTTAACACTAGCTGTCCCGGCGAGTTTCGTTTCACCTAGTCTGTGTGGGAAAACTTGAAAAGTTGTTTTTCTAGTCGCCTCACAGTTTCTTTACTTTTCTTTGTCTTTTAATCCCAATTCTCGAATATTTTTTGAAGCCCAGGGAAACTTTCAAAAATATACCAAAACCGAAATTAGCCAAATCGGTCTACTTATTTCGAGTTTTAACGATAACA
Source organism: Calephelis nemesis (assembly GCA_002245505.1). Classification (NCBI taxonomy): domain Eukaryota; kingdom Metazoa; phylum Arthropoda; class Insecta; order Lepidoptera; family Riodinidae; genus Calephelis; species Calephelis nemesis. The sequence continues at coordinate 253,803 of NJDD01006127.1, read as the reverse complement.
TGTAACAAACATGTTATGAAATTGTAGCTATCTTTCAATATGAATGCGTAAATATGTATGTTTGTCCATATTCTATCATCGCCTCTATGATCTAGTGGTTTGGCTGTTGGACATGACTTCATGATGTTCCAGGTTCGATCCCCGCATCGGGCAAAAAATGTGTTTTATCAATTTTCTTATAAAAAACAAGTTTACCTGAGATTTTGTATGTGCCCGGTTGGCGATATGTTTACCACCTATCACATTGTGGGACTTAGTGGCTTCGGCTAGTCGTGAGTGCTCTGGTTACACCAGTCCTTTTCAGGGATGCGGGCGTGAAGATTTTTTTATAATTTTTTATCAGTTAAAAACGATTAGCTGAAAAATACTGTTTCTTATACACTTAAATTAATTATTTTCTTCTTTGCAGTTTCAATTATCATTGGTTTTCACAATAATTATTCATGTAGAAAATCTCATGTAGAAAAATCAATTGCTGTTCGTCAGTCTCGCTAAAACTCTAGAACAGCTGTAACAATTTAGCTAATTTTGATTTTTAATTGTTTGTGGAATTCCAGGGAAAGTTTAAAAGATAAAAGTAATGATAACTAGGCAAATCAACACTTTCAGTTTTCTTATAAAAACAAAACGGGTGGCACGAAATTCACCGGGACAGCTAGTGTAGAATATTTACCTACATCCACAAATTTGCACCCTTTTGCTAGATTGTATATCTTTGTATGAGAATTATTCATTAATTTTTAGTGGATTCAAACTAAGATAAAAAACTAAATAAAGACGTAACTAAACTAAATAAAGATAAAAACTAAACAAGACGTTGAACCGGAAAGTCACGTGCTTTACAACAGCGATACGGAAAGGTGTCTGAAAACGGATGTGATGTTCCGTGAAATTTATATTTATATCTTTGATAAACTTCTATGTGATCTGCCAACTTTTAACAATGACCTTTTTATTTCTGATACTTTAGATAAAATCAGAGGGAAGACCACTCGTTTACTTTCACAATGGCGTCGATTCTGATACACGTTGTCTAAACTTATTTTAAGTGTATTCTGTCTTTTTTCAATGAAATGAAAACCAAAGAGATGCATATTTTATATAAGGCATTTTCAAATTAGTGCTCGAAATTGCAGCTGGATTTTCTGGACAATTAACAAAAATATAAAAAAATAAATTATAGCACTTTTTGTATTTGTAAAAGGTTAATGACCGTGCGCGATGTACAGCGAACAGTTGAGGGCGTTGTCTTTTTGGCGACACTATGTTTTTAATTTGCTTATTTTCATTTATGTTTTTTTTATTTTTTGTTACATTTTGAGATACCCATTTCTAGTACTTAGCTGAAATATCGTTATCTAATTTGAGAAAACATTGCAAATAAAAAAAACCATTACACTATTTTCTATAATATCTTTTTTTAAATATGATAAAATGTTACCCAATTGTTTTCAAATTTCATGATTTTTACGGAGTATTTTATATTTTTTTAATATATGAAATTCAAATTTTGTAGAAATATAAAAGCCACATTAGTCAAGAAATAACTTGGCTTTTGATTAAAATATGCTAAGTTATAAATGCAACGTCCTGATGTTACATGTGTAGGTCATAAGACTTAATTGTATCATTATAAAATATTTATAATTTTAATAGCACAAAGAGACATGTTTTAGGTAACTCTTTCTGTTGCCTAAACATAACTTGTCGACATTGTAGAAAAACTAATATTGAAATAAATAAAAAGTAGGTATATTAAGCCGTTTCAGAAAAAATCAGAATCACCAAGACTAAACACGTTTGTGCTGTTAAATTAGTTTATGCATGACATTTTTACATAATTTTAATCTGTTCCTAAAAAAACGTTTACAAAAACGTAACAAGTTGACATATTCAAACTAATCTTACATATCTAAAACATTTCATCTCCTTTGTTTTTGTTTTATTAGAAAAAGATAGCATATACCTAAAATAAATTCAGTTAGTATTCAGCAGAATTACCACCTACATGCCACACAATGCTTTGAAGTATCGGTACCAACTTTAAAACTTCACAATGTTTAAATCAGGACTTGCATTGTTTTGAAACCAAACTATTGAAATATGAAATTGATAAAAAAATAACATTTTTTTTAGTATTAACTAAATTAATAACATTGACCTGATATTTCAGATCTTTTAGAAAACATTTAAAAGAAGTTGCCAATGTAAGTCAACTATTACTATTACTATTTCTGTTGCTTGTAATTTTTTTATATTATAGGAAGGCAAACAAGCAGACAGATTTCCTGATGGTAAGAAATTCACGCCGCCCAGAAACACCAAAGATGGTAATGGTGCGTTGCCAACCTGAGGTCAGGATGTTAGACCTCGAGCAAAAGTAAGTTTACCGGCTACATTACCCTCTGAACCGGAACACGTCATGTCGTTGTGGCGGCAGGAATGGGTAAGGCGGTGGTACCAATCCGGGCGAGTCGTTGCCAAACTCTACCAACTAGTGGGATGTCACGGTGTTAGTGATGGTAAGCCTATGCTCGCCTTTTACGAGCTGCCTGGCAAGAAAGGCAGATGGTCCATTCTGCAAAGGAGCCCGGACCAACACGGGGAAAAAACGGGGAACATGATGAACATGATCTATTACCGTCAGTAATCCTCTTCCTTGGCATTCGTTAATAAGCCCATTATTACATAAGAAACTCATCTGCCTCAAACTGAAATCAAAAGCCAAGCAAACATCGTTATAAATCTCGGAATTATTAACTAAAAAATGATTAAAGAAACTTATTAATATAGTCGACAAACTATGTCATATGGAGTATCGTTGAATGGGTATTCATTCAACGGTACTCTACATGACATAGTTTGTCGACTTTAGTTTTATCTTTTTTATAATATGGCGTCTGATGGACGCCATTTTGAATTTCAATTACTGTCTGATTTTCAATGATACTTGGGTGGTTAAGTGAGTTTGTTAATTATGGCTGATTAAACCGACCAAGACATTCTATTTCTACAATGTTACTAGCTGCCTGTTCCGGATTCGTTCGGACGGTATTTTTTTCATAAAAAAATGACATGTTAGAGATTATGAGAGATATATCTCTCATAATCTCTAACATGTCAAAGAAAATCTTTCAAGTAGGATTAAACTGCACGGTGTGCAAATTTGAATAGAATTTATTAAATTTGGTAGGAATCCATCGCGGACAAAGTACGTAACACTTAATGTATACATATTTTATAATATAAAAAAACAAGCGTACAAATTTTATAAGTCAACATATATGCCCCCTGGCGTTGATTTGTCGGATAAAAACCTATCTTTATAACTCCTTGCTAAAAAGCAAGTATCTATAGTTACAGTAAAGCAATAACAAATTTTAATTTTTACAGTTATTTTCAAAACAATGACTTTTTATTCTGATATATTGTAATATTTTTTATTTACATTGTTTTTTTTAATAAAAAATTGTGTGTGTACTTATGTACATGCGTTAGAAGTTAAACTTATTCGGCGTAATAAGATAAAAATCTTTTTAAAAAAATTATCTTTTGCCTTATTTTACATTTGTAGACAAAATGACACTCACCATAGAAAAAAGGTATTTAATACATTAAAAGTTTTATTATAATGCATTATTTAGTTAAATAAAGTTTGTTTAAAATTTAAGGTACCTTTTTTTGAAAAACCAAAAACGTTATCTATAAGCTAACTTCATCATGTCGGTTTTTCGTGACGGTGTGCACGCGCATCGTAAAAATTTACCCTCATCATTTTTTCCTAACGCGCCAAAAGAAGTATAACTTCAAAAACCTGTTGTAAATAGATTGCATAACCCAATACAAAGGTTATCTAAATTTTGATCGGTTTGTCTGTTCACTACATGCGCAAAACCTAGTAAACCGATTTTTTCCAAATTTTGTGTTGTTTTAGCTTAGAATACTTTTATACAAGTTTAAGATACGTATTTACTATGGTACAATATTTGTTTCCATCACTTACTATGAAATGTTACTTCAACGTGTGTACGAAGTCGTGCACAGAAGCTAGTTTTAATACAAAAGTTTTAAGTTAAACTAGCTGTTCCCGCGAACTTCGTTCCACCCGTTCAGTTTGTATGGAAAAAATTAAAATGTTGTTCTTCCCAGTTTCCTCACAATTGAACAGGATAAAAAGTATCCTATGTCCTTCTCCCGGTTTTAAGTTACCTCCCTACCAATTTTCAGCCTAATCGGTGTAGCCGTTCTTGTGTTATAAATAGTGTAACTAACACCACTTTCTTTTATATATATATAGATACCAACTAAACGTTTAAAATGTATTCGGTTAAAGAAGTTAACATTCAAGGTACTATGTACACTATCAAATAAACATACCAACACGCGAATGTCACAGCTTAATTAGAGCCTGTGCCTTATGGGCTACCATTTGAAAGTAGCTGGTTGGCTGTCGACTGCCACGCTAGTAAGAAATAAGTTTACAATTTACCCGTACTTAAACCCAAGCTGACAACCATTTATGATATGGACAGTTCCATATTTTTAATCTAGCGATGCTTAATGTGTGAGGAGATTTTTCGTTTTTTTTTATGACATTGGAAGGCAAACAAGCAGACGGATTTCCTGATGGTAAGAAATTCCCGCCGCCTAGAGACACCAAAGGTGGTAATGGTGCGTTGCCAAATACAAGCCGGGATGTTAGGCCTCGAGCAACAGTAAGTTTGCCGGCTACCTTACCCTCCGAACCGGAACACGTCATGACGTTATGGCGGCAGGAATAGGTAAGGCGGTGGTACCAATCCGGGTGAGTCGCTGCGAAACTCTACCACCTAGTCAGATGTCACGGTGTTAGTGACGGCAAGCCTATGCTCGCCTTTTATGAGCTGCCTGGCACAGGAAGGCAGATGGTCTATTCTACAAAGGAGCCCGGACCAACACGTGTATGCTTAATTCAATTTTATTTATACGGCAACCTCCGTCATTATATTTATGATGGAGATCAGCAAACAAGCACATGGCTCTTTTAATGGTAAGATACAATTGTGCCTTAAGACAGCATAGATTTTACAGGTGCGTTTCTGTCCTGTGGCAAAACGTTAGGCCTATTGTGCAAGACTACCGGCCACACTGCCCTTCCGGACCGGAACATGACAGAGTCACTGTGGCGGCAGGAATAGGTAAGGCGGTAGATCCCTACCCGGTCAAGTTACTGCATAGCACTCTTGTACCAGTGGTCTTGTTACTGATGACCTATTTTTTAACACGAGCTCACCTCTCAAGAGTTGCCTGGCAGAGATCCAGATAATAATAATAATAATAAATAAATAAATATCCCTGGACAAGTCACACAAATTGAATCTGACCCCAAAGTAAGTAAATTATATGCTTGTATTATGGGTGTTAGTCAATGATACTAATACATAACATACATACATACATATCTTCACGTCAAGTCCCTTACGGGGTAGGCAGAGAGTATCGAGTGCCAGACCTCACGATCCTGACAAACCTGTCTTGCTTCCTTCACATTCATTACCCTTTTCATACAAACACGCCGGTTTCGGAGACTCTTGACACCACCCTCGGATAATATTCGAATGATCTGATCGTGAAATGTCAGCCTTGGTCTCCCCGGGTACCTACATCCATCCACATTCGCATTGTATATCTGCTTTTTCAATCTTTCATCTGTCATTCTTTCCACATGCCCGAACCAGCGGAGCTAACTACTAATACTAATACTAATACATAAAAATACTTAAATAGATACCAGAATTAATATAATAAACAACCAGACCAGGAAATGCAGACATCTAAATGTTCATCACTCAAATGCCTGCCCCGTTGGAAATCCAACTCGAGCTTTACGGTCGGTCGATGTAGTTAGGCGCGCACGCTAGCCACTCGACCACCGCGGCGGTCTATTTTGCTCAGTGGATCCAATTGAAGATATTTTGATTGCTTGACTAACGACTTGTTGAAGAATGAGTCTTTTATACGTTATTACTAATAAGTTCTTAGTCTTCAGTTAAGTAATCAAATTAAGCAATTTAAATTCCAAAATACTAAAATCAAATAAACTTGCCCAATATCCTGTTGCTGTGATGAATATTGACTAACTTTTGGACCATGAATTCGTAATAGACTAAACAGGAACGCCGACGGACGCGTAATATAAAACTTGATAGTAAAATTATAAATTAATTGCTAAACTTTCTCATCCCGGAGCGAAATTGTAGAACTTTGCCAGAACATTGATGTGCTAATATTGCTATTTGCTGTGTCAGGGGGGTTTTCAAGAACAATACTGCTACAGTAAGTAATATCTGACCCCCTTAATAGTAGCGTAAGGGGGTCAGATGTTTGCAATGTTGACTGATCGATAACTCCGTATTTAAACATAGTATAGTAATACTATAAGTATATAAATTATGCACTTCGGCTTTACACTTTTCACTCTTTTTATACTTAATAATTTTATCCTTAATATTCATTTTTTTCAAAATAAAAATTACCATAATATGTGTTAATCGAAGTTACGCTCTACTTATGTTCCAAATATTATTTAAACCGGCTTAGCAGTTTTTGCGTGAAGGAGTAAGATGCAAACTTTCGTATTTATGACATTAATAGAATAGGATGTAAAGTCCCACTATTTAAGTCATATGCTTCGGATTTACACTTTTATATACTTAATACTTTTTTTTTAATTTGGCTGACCTAATTTAAATTTAAACGAAACGATTAATTATGTAGTAACAACTCTATACATAGATATCTTTAAAATACAATCGGATTTCCGAAGCTTGACGAATATAACCGAAGCTCGTATTTTAAATAGTACAGCTACTATACTTTTGGAGTTATGTGCCTATGTCAATCAACAATAGTTAGATATTTTACCGACGGACGAACCTCGTAAGGACTACGATACGTAGCAAAAAGAATCAGCTTTAACGACTCGTTTCTTGGATATAGCAAAAGGCCATCAGTCAGGGTCACAGTGTGATAAACAAAGTAACGAATGCCTCATATTACTATTTACTTGATGAGATGATGAGGTAACCCTTGAATCTCGATTTCATCCAAATCGAAATTTGGAATGGGTTCGTGTCATTTTGTACTCTGGAACATAGCGAATTATTAACATTTAGGTAATAATAAACAAAAAAATGTTATATTCATTGGATTGCGGTTGAATTCTTAAAAAACTAAATGTTAATAATTCGCTAGTATTGAGTTCAAGAGTTCAAATTACAAATCCAAGTTTAGTATCCAAATTGCATGAAATCGAGTTTCAAGAGTAACCTTATAGTTGGCCAATCATTTTTTATTAAGTCAAGATAAACGTATGATGATTTTAAATATATGTAAAGATTTTAAAGACATCAGATGTAACACCTACATACATTTGCATAGGTATACACTAAAAACATTACATTTAGGGAAATCGATATCCCATCCTAAAACTTAGAAATCGGAAGAGATAATAGTTCGGTGACACATTCATAGGGTACGCAATAACTTTTTACTTCACAGCAATTAATTGTACTGCTTTTAAATTAAGTAATCTCTCAACTTGGTAATTATTATATTTAATTAAAAGGTATTTTAAAAGGTAAAGATTTTTGCTTTTATATATTCTGGGCTTGAAACAGTCATTTTATTACCTAGTTGGGTTAATGTTTGATGAATTACAGTCAACAGACCGATCGCATTATGTAAGTTACGCGATAGAAAAGAAGCCGGAATCCTAAATTCTTATACTATACAATAACAAAAGTTGTTGCCCGCGGAGTCGCCCGTGCCCGCATGGTATATGGACCATATACCATGCCAGAAAAATTTTTTGAGGATAAAAGTTATCCTATGTGTTAATCCAAGTGATAAACTTGTATTCAATGTATGTGTCAAATTTCATTAAAATCGGTTCAGCAATTTTTGTGTGAAGGAGTTAGAAACAAACACACAAAGTTTCGCATTTACAATATTAGCATATTAGTGGCGGGTTCTGAATCCCACTTTAGTTTTAAAGGGAGGTGTTGATGATGCATAGGAGTAAATGAAAAGTATACTGACATCCAGCTGTGAACCATTCGAATTCATTTACATAACATATACATATACTAGGGGAGTGTAAAATTGTAATACCGCGATGTAGGGTTATACTCGAATGATTAAGCCTTACGATGAGTCGTATCGACGAATATTGCTTGGCCTTATAAAATATAATAGCTTAAAATTATAAATTGAATACCGAACTTCGTCAAGCTTTGTTGGAACGGGATTGTAAAACTTTGTCAGAACAATGTGCCAATATTGTTGTTTGGTGTGTTAGATAACGGGATTTATAAGAAACAGTTAATCAAATACATATGGTATACAATGTATTTGATTTAATTTTCGAAGTACTTATTGAAAACATATTGATTCATCTTTCATTCATTCCAAAAATAAATAAATATGGGCTGCAAAAACCAAACATAACTTTTTGTTAACGATGAATGATTAATTATAAAGCTTATTAAAAGCTTAATTTTATTTTCCCCGTATTGGACCGGGCTCCTTTGCAGAATAGACCATCTGCCTTTCTGCCGCAGCTCATTGAAGGCGATCATGGGAATACCGTCATTGACACCGTGACATTTGACTAGGTGGTAGAGTTTCGCACCGACTCACCCGGATTGTTACCACCGCCTTACCTATTCCTGCCGCCATAACGTCATGACGTGTTCCGGTTTGGAGGGTAAGGTAAACGGTAGCCGGTAAATTTAATTTGCTCGAGGCCTATTATCCCAGCCTCAGGATGGCAACGCACCATTACCGCCTTTGGTGTCTCTAGGCGGCGTGAATTTCTTACCTTCTTACCATTATAAAATCCGTCTGCTTGTTTTCCTTCCAATATCATAATATTTTTTGGGGCATGTCCTTTTTGTTACAAAAACTACGACAATTTAAGTGCATGCACCCGCTAATAAAAATAATTCTTTATGACACATTTTTTCACAAATAAATTATTTTCTGTTCTACGACAGATAATATAGTTCGTAGCTTATGAACAGGATCATAATCAAGTTTGAATTATTATATCAGAAAAGACATTTTATAATTTCAAGTTAAGAATCTCCATTTAAGAATCGTCAAATATTTTATAAAAAAACTAGCTGACCCAGCAAACTTCGTATCGCTTGACATTAATGCTTCGACAGTAGCGCAGTCTGTCGGATTCGATGTGAAACATTCCAAAATCAACAACGACTTATTATTAAAAAATTAATTAAAAAAACATTTTCCAGGAGACCAAATTGTGAATCTAAACCATTCTCGAATTCCATCAACATCGGTCCAGCCGTCTAGAAGGAGTTCAGTGACATACACACTCACAGAAGAATTATATATATAAAGATCTAAGTTAACACCAAAAAATCATAGTCTAATCGAAATCTAAAATCAAACCTCTTTTTGTGAAAAGAAAAAAAACTTCTAATTTATTTGATTAGGTTAAAAAACCTTCGATTCCTTTATTAATAGTTATGAAATTGTACGAATGCTAAATTGTAGTAGGTTTCATTACTGTAATATAATGAGTTATTGCCTACCCTATGAACGTATCCCCGAACTATTATCCCTTCCGATTACTAAGTTTTAGGATAGGATACCCAATTTATGACTTTTTTACACTTTCCAAATAGAAAGATAATGGTACCTATTTTGGTAGTACAAATTAAAACAAACTGAAATTAGAATTATTCCTGTCAAATCTAACATATTGGCGGCAATTTGGTTGCTCACGTTCATGTCCGATGTCTGCGAAATATCTAAATTTGAATATCGAAAAAAATAGAAAGAGACAAAACACGTTCGGCTCTGTCAAATTAATTGTACATGACATTTCTACATTTTTTATGATATTGGAAGGCAAACAAGCAGATGGAATTCCTGATGGTAAAAAATTCACGCCGCCTAGAGACAGCAAATGTGGTAAAGGTGGTGGTAAAGGTGGTGGCCAACCTGAGGCCGGGAAGTAAGTAAGTTTATCCTTCGAACCAGAACACGTCAGTGGCAAGCACTGATGTTATGGCGGCAGGAATAGAGAAGGCGGTGGTACCAATAAGGGCGAGTCACTGCGAAACTCTACCGCCTAGTCAGAAGTCACGGTGTTAGTGACAGTAAGCCTATGCTCGCCTTTGACAAGCTACCTGGCAGGAAGGCAGACGATCTACTCTGTAAAGGAGAACACGGGGAAGCTTAATCTATTTCTCGGAATGCTATATAAAAACGTCATAAGTTGACATATCCAGACAAATCTCGGTATATTAAGTAAAACAATAATACTTCTGGTCTACGGATGTACATAGCTGGTGGTGACCACTTACCATCAGGTGGCCAATTAGCCATCTGCTTCCTCTTTAAAAAATCACATCTTATTATATTTTTATCAAATGTATACTAACTAATTTCTAAACCTCGACCGAATCCATATCCACCTACATGGACGAAATAGTCTTATAACAAATATAAAAAAAAGGATTGACGATCCGTTTCTTTTTAAAGTCGGTTAGTAAAATAAAAATAATTTTGATGTATTATATTCATACCAGTTATATAAAAATCAATTGCTGTTCGTTAGTCTCGCTAAAACTCGAGAACGGCTGAACCGATTTCGCTAATTTTGGTTTTGAATTATTTGTTCAAGTCCAGGGAAGGTTTAAAATATACGAAAAAGGAAAAAACTTGCCAGAAAACTAAGAAAAACAACATTTTACTTTTTCCCGTACAAACTGAATGGATGGAACGAAGTTCGCCGGGACAGCTAGTGTAGAATAAAATAATTAGTTCAAACCAAAAATACAATAAAGTATTTCAGTAAATGGCTGCTACTATTACTCACGGCACATATTGCAAAGACGGTCAAAGAAATATGTTTCCACGGTTATTGTCACAAACTAAAAAGTTCTTGGTAGCGGTCACTTCCGTACAGTTAGCCTCATTGTAGAAAATTATCACCTTTTTACAACTAGATATTTTATTTATCTTAAACATAAAATTCCCGTATCACAATCTTAGTATTAGTACTCCTCTGAAACAACTCGACCGATTCTCATGAAATTTTGTGAACATGAATAGGTCTGAGAATCAGCTAACATTATTTTTTTCATAATCCTAAGTGACGAGGGTGAATTACAACAAAAAATAGCAAAACAACTTAAAATCAAAAAAAAAAAAATCAAAAAAAAATATTTTTTTTAATTTTTCCCATACAAACTCAACGGGCGGAAACTGGAATCTGAAGATGTTTTCCGATACCTATAAACTATACTTTTAATCGTCTCTAATATGGAGGAGCTTATCAATATGACTGTCGGGCTTTTTGTGCTAAACGATTAAAAAAAACAAATATAGTTGAATTTATACAAAAAAGTATCTTCAGAGTAGGCAAAAGCACTACCAGGTCACCCACGACTTGTCGAAAACACTAAATCCCACAATATGATAGATGGCAAGACACAAGAAAACCGGACACATACAATACCGAGCCACGTTATTTTTATTAGAAAATTAAAAATATACATTTTAATTTTTTTTTGTTGCCCGACCCGGGGATTAAACCCGAGAACTCAAGAAGTCAAGTCCGACGCTGGACCGCCAGACCACAGAGGTGATAAATTAGAATTTGAAATTTTAACTTTCTTCTTATTTATGTCTGGTAAAAAGCTCTGAGTAACACAGATTTCTAACCTACAGTTGAAACGACAAGTAACTACTTTTTAACCGACTTTAAAAAGGGAGGAGCTCAAATGTTCGAAACCTATATTTTCTATTTCTATATGTCTATTTCTGTATGTCTATTTCTCCTTCGCTTCTTAACCTATTTCAAATATTCTTTTTCATTTAAAAAGGGCGTACTTTCCCTTTTAATTTAATCTAAAGGAATCTCTAAAGAAATAATAAAAATGCTAAATTGTGTACGTAAAGCCAACGAATGCTCTAACCTTATTGAAATCGAAAAGTGTTGCAGTTTTTTGAAGACCACTAACAAATAAAATATCATCTTCCAAAGCCTTAACTGCCAGTTGCATAAATCGACGACCTCAAAATAAATTATAGTGGTACTATTTAAAGCGTATGCTTTAGCTATATTAAAATCCGAATGTATTTTAAAGATATATATATATATATAGTTGTTATTACATAACTAATCATTTCGTTTAAATTTAGACTAGGTCAACCAATTCAAAATTAAAGTAAAAAAGAGTAAAAAGTGTAAAGCCAAAGCGCATAATTTAAATATTAGTATTGTACATTGTATATAATATGTATTTGATTAACTGTTTCTTATAAACCCCGTTATCTAACACACCAAACAACAATATTGGCACATTGTTCTGACAAAGTTTTACAATCCCGTTCCAACAAAGCTTGACGAAGTTCGGTATTCAATTTATAATTTTAAGCTATTATATTTTGTAAGGCCAAGCAATATTCGTCGATACGACTGTCATCGTAAGGTTTAGTCGTTCGAGCATAACCCTACATCGCGGTATTATAATTCTAAATTCCCCTAGTGTATGTATTTATTGTGTAAATGAATTCGAATGGTTCTCGGCTGGATGTCGGTATACTTTGACTGTCGTAAAACTTCTCATTTAGACTCCTACGCATCATCGTCTCTTTCCTTCAAGACGTGTGTGGGATTAAAAACCTTTTACTAATATGTCCTTCTAATACAAAATGCGAAACTTTGCAAGTTTGTTTGTTACTCCTTCATGCAAAACTGCTAAACCGATCATGAAATTTGGTACACACATTGAGGGTAACTTGGATTAACACATAGCATAGTTTTATCCCGATAAAAATGATCCTGTGTGACCATTTACACGTG
>NJDD01006127.1:194904-240578 GCA_002245505.1 Calephelis nemesis | reverse complement strand
AACTTTGCAAGTTTATTTGTTACTCCTTCATGCAAAAACTACTAAATCGATCCCGAAATTTGGTACACACATAGAGGGTAACTTGTATTAACACATAGCATAGTTTTATCCCGATAAAAATGATCCTGTGTGACCATTTGCACGTGGGCAACGCCGCGGGCAACAACTAGTATTATTGTATTAGAGTTGTTATTACATAAATAATCATTTTTTTTTAAATTATGATTAGGTCAGCCAATTTAAAAATAAAAGTATATAGTGTAGAAAGAGTAAAAAGTGTAAAGCCGAAGCGCATAGTTTAAATTGTAGTACTGTACTTGTTCCACAAATGTGTTTAGTAAAGTTCAGGAATTGTAAATGGAATATTTGATAAAGGGTTTTCCAAGAAATCATAATACCAATGACAAGCAACTCAAAATTTGTTAATTGCTATCGTAGTTTAGTTTGATTGAAGTTCCACTAACCTCAGCTTAGGAACTTTAAGTGGAGATCAAATAACTAGTAGCACTATAATCTCCAACTATTTAACTAGTCTCAGGTATATTACAGAGAATTGTAGATTATATTCAACATATAGTTTACTAGCTGCGCCCCGCGGTTTCACCCGCGTAAGTAACAATCGCGCGGGAACTCCGGGATAAAAAGTAGCCTATATGTTATTCTGGGTCTTCAGCTACCTACATACCAAATTTCATAGTAATCGGTTTTGTAGTTTTTGCGTGAAAGAGTAACAAACATCCATACATCCATACATACAAACTTTCGCATTTATAATAGGATAAGGTTTCCAAGGCAGTGATCGAATAATTCATATTTTTGTACTTTTCTATGAAAGTGGTATTGGAATTTGTGGAGTGGTAGTGGTACATAGGTATACAAATTCTACATATTAATAATAATAAAATTGGTTTGTCTGTTTAAAATATCAAAACATTTTACTGCATGCGAATGAATTTATGTGCAGTATATGTGCCGAAATAACTTTTTTGAAGTGAAACTTCTTTATCGGGGTTGGAAAAAATGTTGTGTAACACTTTTTCGTTACGCGTCACATTTTTCCGTTACGCGCCATCTTTGTTCTTATCCCTACCACGCGTGATTCGAAGTATACTATCTCCAGCGGAGTAGGGATTGGCAATAAACTTTATTTAACCAATTTCTGTGAAGTTGCATATAGTAAATTATTTTTTGAAAAATAACGTCATAAAGAAGTTTCACTTTTTCACTTTTTTTTCAGTTTTTGTCTTAACATTGATCATTTTTATGGAAATGGTGTGGGGATTTATGAAGGGGGCTATAGAAATAATACATACAAATAAATGAAATTGGATTGTCTCTTTGTATTATTAAAATAAATACATTTTACTATATTCATATGAATGTACATCCAGTATATACATATACCGAAATAACATTTATTTCCGTGTTTTGAGACCGTTTAAATAAAAGCTTTTTCAAAAAGAAAAATTTTGTTTTAAATTTTAGCTGAATTATTTTCAATAATCTGTTTCAATGCGGTATGAGTAAGGTTTGATGAAGTAAAAACCATAAAGTTAGCAACACATTAGCTAATAAAGAAGCAGTATATTGTTTAACAAAAAATGTAATTGAATATAATAAAAGCGATTAAAATTTGTTTAAATAATATTTTGAACAACGGGAAATCAGTTCCGTGACACAATTAGTTGCCTATTACTTAAAGAAAATCTTCGGATTTGTTGTTAAACTAAGGAACTAGTGGGGCATATATTTTCAGTTTATAAGATCTGTAACATATATTGGGAGCAGTAAACTCGTTATAAATTCTTCTACTTGTTTGCGTTTAAATATCAAAACCATAAGACTTTTGGAAGTAAAACGAAAATTTTAAAGCTGCGGATAGTCATTATGAAACAGTGTATTGTGGCTAAATAGTACGTATACTCGTATTAACAACAGAAACATGAAGATAAAGAAATTTCAACCGTTTCAAACTTCTCATGTAGAAAAGACAAAAAAACTATTCGGATTGTATCAGAACTCGCTGCACATTCTCTTTAAAGTTAAGGTTCGAAGCACACTTACTACTTTTCTCTCATATTTAAGAACATTGTAGGCGAGGCAATTTTCTAATTACTACATCCTAATATCCTATTTGTTTTCTTTTTAGTTTTTTGTATGACACACATCTTTTGCTTTGGCTTAATTATGCAGTTTTTTCTAGATTTCCAACTACATATTTTTTTCTTTTTTTTCAGTGATAACTTTACGTACATATTGTGTTTCAAGCATAAATCCAGCTGTCTTTTTTATTTTTTCTAGCATCGTTTCATTTGAAATTATCTTATTTCTGCTGATCACTCACACAATTAACGAACTCCTGTTTTCTTTGTTCAGAATAATATGTATATTTTATATCTTAAACATACAAGACAAATTTCTTTTCTTTTATGTTGTTTAATTTCCATTTTTAATTTATATTCAACAAAAAACAAAAAGATTCCTGTAATGGCGCAATGCTTATAGATACCATAAATATTTTGGATACATTGCTGTCCTGTGTCAGGCATAATGTGCAAGTCTCTCAAAGGTACATAATGTATGTATATAATCATGGCATATACAAAAGTGTAGGTTTTATAGTGTGTTTATACGATTTAATGTCGATTTTTATTGTTGATAAGTCTTTATGAGCCTTGGTGTTACCTAACTATTTACTATTCAATGTTGGCTACTTGAGATATTACAATGTCAATTAGAAAATGGAATGCACATAATTTCCTTGAATAGCACTTGTGAAAGTTAAGTATGTTCGAAGTAATCATTATTCCAACTAGACTCCTTCACTTTCCATAAATTGACATGAAGATTATTATATCGATCTATTTGTAATGAAAAATAATGTCGTGAGATATTTATTGAATTAATCTTCTTATGTATTTTTATATTTACTTTTTAGGCAATTGCTTAGATTATAATCAAATATAGCTAAATCTGCAATGAAACCAGCAAAATGTAGCAGATATATAACTAGTAGTTTGATATTAAGTTGACAATAACATACTTATTTTATAGATATAATAAAATATAAATGTGGTGTCGTGGGACAGCAGGTAGGAACGAAGTTCCATCGGCTAATGTAGAATCAACACAATTCATGAGTATATACTATGCATTGGTGGGGTGGAGTGAGGGAGAAATGGAAAGGTACTACTTGCTTGTGTATACGAATGTCTCGACTGCGCACGTCTCATTTCCCGGTTATATTCCACGCTTTTTTCTTACAATTTTTATTATCACATTTTTTTTCAATTCGGTCGCGCCGCCTCTGTCACGCCTACGTACTTCTCATTTAACGGTTTTATTCACGGGTTTATCTTACCGTTTCTATTATCACGTTTTTTTTAGTTCGGTCACGCAGCAAAATCCCTATCTCCTCCAAGCCTGCCGTAAGAAACTTCCCTTTAAAAGTAAATTAAGATTTGTTTTTAATTGATTAGCTAATTTTAAAAATCATTATTCGAATTATAAATAAGATTTATACCTAACCAATCTTAAATATTGATTTATAACCTGTTGTGATTTAAAATAAAAAAGGTTGCTTTCACTTTGAATGTCTTTAGTGTGCGATGGCCTATGTATCGTTTCGCCAAGCTTTGTACTGTTTTAAAAGAACTAGAAACAAGTTTGGTTTTAAAGCACCATAATTACGCGAGAAACAGTTGCTCTACAAATTTTCTAAATCAAAAACATATTATGTTGAGAAGAAAAAGCATAAATATCTGTTAATATGACTCAACAGATATGAATTCATGATTATAGATATTACAGTTTTTGTACGTTGCTGATTTATGAATCCTCAAGATTTTGCCAACGTGGATTCGAACAATTATATTTTTCATTTAATATGAAATGTTTCAACTTGAGTTATTTTAGTTTGGCCTATGGCATATTTTCGTAAAAAAATTGTGACATGGTAAAAAAAATGGTTGCCTGTAAAGTCGGTTTTACGGGCGAAGATTTTACGTGACAACGTCTTTTTCTCGATTCTGATTCGAACAATTATATTTTTCATTTAATATGAAATGTTTCAACTTGAGTTATTTTAGTTTGGCCTATGGCATATTTTCGTAAAAAAAATTGTGACATGGTAAAAAAAATGGTTGCCTGTAAAGTCGGTTTTACGGGCGAAGATTTTACGTGACAACGTCTTTTTCTCGGTAGAATATTTATTGATATGAATATTATTAAAGAGTGGGAGAGAGACGCAAGGCATTCGCGCTCCGGCGGGCCTCTCTCTCGTTCGGTGACTCATCGTAACGTTACCGGGCGTTACACTTTTTCATGAGTGACTCCGAGCCGCAACCTGATTTAAGACGTTGTCACGTCAAAACAACATGCAACCACCGTTAGTTTAGTGGAATATATTTATTTATTGCTTCAATAGCTATTATTTATTTTCCGTCTTATAATATACATTAATATGTAAAAGTGTTTTGTTCGGTGTTTTATGAGGCAGTAATGGAAACTCTAATTTTGGAGTAAACAATAATTAAAACTACCCTAAAAACTCAACTAAACTAAAATGACAAGCAGTTTGTTGATAACAATTTTGAATAACGAAATGAGTTGTATCTTTGAGATTTTTACACAGAAGCGTTATTTGTTTACTTGTATGTTTTCATAAGAAACTTCAACTTCGAAACTTCAAAAAAGCCCATGGATCTACTGATGTTAAGGGATAACCGGGGTTTATAGACACCACAGATGTAAAAGATACGAGTACATTGCTGTCCTGAGAAAAAGATATTAGACGTATTGTGCAAGTCTACTGACTACCCTATCCTTCGAAACGAAACATGACAGAGTCATTATGGCGGCGGGAAGGCGGTGGATTTCTACCCAGGTAAGTCGCTGCACATCACTACTACCAGAGGTCTAATTGGTATTGACCTATATTGTTACAAGTGCCCGTCTCTTACGAGCTACCTGGTAGACAGGGCAGATGCTTAATTCTACTCAAGCGACCTGGACTAAGATGAGTAAAACTGCTGCATAGCCTTCTACTACCAGTCCTCTTGATTTAATGACCGATTGATCACATGATTTCCTCTTACCAGTCAGCCAGTTAGTTAGACTATTCTACACAAAGGTCCAGTGGGCTGATTGCGTCTTTAGTAATTGAATCTTATTAGCGAACATCACTGTACCTTAAATAGCTGCCAAACGACGTGTTATATATTTGTTATCTCTGTTGTATTTCTGTTGGTCACTGGAGATAGCAAATACAAAACACGTCAATTGACAGCTGTTTCAAGTACACTTTACCCAGTAATCATCACTAAAAAGATACGCAAGTAGTCCTGATATTTACATTATTGTAAGAAAGAAAGAAATTTATTTATTTGCGGAATATGTGTGTTTAAAAGTTGTTACAGAATACTTATTCGTACCAACATATTCTATCACATTGTGGTGTGCAAATATCTAACTCAATTAAATATATCACGATCGAGTTTTACCCTATCTACCACACACTACCACCTTTTCCAAACCTAGATAGTCAGGAGAAGAAACAGCATTATTGTATAGTACACACATAGTGTATACGTCAATTTAAGTGTAAATGTGTGTATCTATATTATATTAAGGTAATTTAGCAACTTCGTGCTAGCGAAAACATAAGTATATAAAATCAATACTCTTCCAACAGCTAACGAAGTAATAAGATAACATTGAATTAAGACGACAGTGTGTTGTTACTCGTTAGAGTCTAATGGGAGCTAGGAAATGAGATAATTGTGTAAAACCTTATATCTTGGTAGTAATTACTTCTAATTGATTGGATTAGACGTTTACATCATGTGTTATCGGTGTTTGTGATACCGTGCAATGAGTATGTGTGCGTGCGTGCTTGCATGNNNNTGTGTGTGTGTGTGTGTGTGTGTGTGTGTGTGTGTGTGTGTGTGTGTGTGTTAAGTTTTTTCGAAAGTCTCGTGGTGGTTCTTTTTTTAAAAGATTGATCATAATTTAAAGGTACTCTCATAAATTTAATTATAATCCGACCATACGAGAGCTTTTGAGTTTTATTTAATCTTTTTATAGCAGAAAATATAGTCCATTTCCGCTGTCTGTTCCCATGTATGCTTAGATCTTTAAAACAAGAACCAAATCTTGATGCGGATTTTTAATAGACTGATACTATACTATACTAATACCGGAGAGGGGAACCGGGCCTTGTCGCTAATAATACAATTGTTTTTTTACATCGATGATATGGTAAGACACCGTGACCTTTAGACACCGTAGATGTTAAAGGTGCATTGCTTTCTCGTTGCTAGAAGTCAGATCTAAAGTTCTAAGTATTTTACAGCCCGAAGTAAAGTTAAAAGTTCAAGTACATATTTCCAAAAAAAAAAAAGTATCTTCACGCCCATATTCCCGAAGAGGTAGGCAGAGGCACAACCAGGGCACCCACGACTAGCCGAAGATACTAAGTCCCATAATGTGATAGGTGGCAAGCCTATCGCCAACCGGACACGTTTCCAATCCCGACCAACATTTTTTTTTTATTAGAAAATTGGAAAAATTCAATTTTCTTTTTGTTGGCCGACCCGGGATTCGAACCCGAGACCTCACGCAGTCAAGTCCAACACCCGGACCGCTCGACCACAGAGGCGACCAACATATTTCCAAGTACTTTGTATTTCACAAGTAAACAATTTTTTCATAACTTCAACATACTTTTAATAAATCCAAAACAAAAAAGCCTTAACGTAAGCTTCCCTTGAACTTTCTATGTAAAGATTGCACGCCTTTTCCGGTTCATAAAATCACACTTATCTTCCGTGCTCTGGAAATCTTAAAACAATATTTACTTGCAACTTTATTCCCACAAGAGCGAGAGTAAGCTCACTCGGCTCACTAAATTAAAGGTGGCAGTTTGACGTCGAAAAAATTGCCTTCCACTTTAAATTGACACGATCATTTGAAAAATTGCCTCTTCATTTTTTTTACTGCAAAAAGTATTATAACGTAACGATACTAGTAACGTACGTTATCTTTGTGACTTTTAATTCAACTTATGTTAGTTTTTTTTTTGGTCTGGGCTCCGTTGCAGAATACACCAACCTTCCTGCCAGGAAGCTCGTAAAGGCGAGCATAGGCTTACTGCCACCAACACCGTGACATCTGACTAGTTGGTAGAGTTTCGCAGCGCCTCACCCGGATTGGTACCACCACCTTACCTATTCCTGCCACCATAACGTCATGACGTCTTCCTGTTGGAGGGTAAGGTAGCCGGTAAACTTACTTTTGCTCGAGGCCTAACGTCCCGGCCTCAGGTTGGCAAGGCACCATTGCCTCCTTTGGTGTCATTAGGTGGCGTAAATTTCTTACCACCAGGAAATCCGTCTGCTTGTTTGCCTTCCAATATCATAAAAAACTTTAATAAAAAAATTAATGCAGTGTTTTTATAGTAACCCATTCGTGATTATATCTGATTCCTCCATGATCCATAAGGCTTTTCGTTGAATGTCAGGAAAAACTAGCTAAATGTTTCATGTCGAACATAAAATACTAAGCTGCTTATACCGTTAGAAGTGAAGAAGGAAGTATAGTACAGGATTATATAGTAGTATAGTAACTTAATCCGTCTTATTAATAAACACGGAGTGAAGTACTACGCCAAGGTTCAACCTGGTGTTACCGTTTTTATTACAATGTAATACAGAATATAATATCAACTTAGATATACTCCGACTTTAGTCCATGTTTATTAATAAGACGGAAAGTGTATTGTAGTGTAATATAGTATAGTTTTGTGTAATTGTGTAAGATAGCATAACGGAAAAAATATCTTCACGTCCATTTCCCCGAAGAGGCAGGCAGAACACAACCTTGGCACCCACGACTAGCCGACTATCCCACAACATGATAGATGGCAAGCCTCGCCAACCTGAAACTTTTTAGGAAATCGAAGTAAGTCTTTTTTTTATTGTCCGACCCGGGGATTTAACCTAGGATCTCATGAATTCAAGCCTAGCCTACTAGACTACAGAGGCGATTCACTAGAGTAGACCGTTTTAACGCGAAACTACAGTCTATTGTAGATTCTATACTTCTTATCGTAGGTGCTTGGTAGAATTCCATTCTTGATGCATTTTATTTAGAAACACTTGTACTTTCCACAATATATTTTATATTTTTTTATTTTTATGATTTAGCCAACTGGTTTCGCTGTACAAGCATCATCAGGGCTATACAAGCATCAGTTGTTATATAGCCCTGATGATGCTTGTATAGCGAAACCGGTTGGCTAAATTATAAAAATAAAAAATAATAAAAAATATATTGTGGAAAGTACAAGTGTTTCTAAACAGTCTGTTGTAGTCTGGACCGATTTGAAAAATTCTTTCACCATTAGAAGCCGACATTATCTTAAATGAACATGGGCTATATTTGTTAATAGACAAAAATAGAGGTCATTATTAAAACTGCAATAATGAAACACGAAGCATAAAAAATTGCTACAAATCGTCTTTATCGCATGCGCTCCGTAAACCATCAATAATAGGATTAAAATATTTTGTACAATATTGAAGAACGTATTCATAACTACAAAAAAATCGCAACACCAGATATCTAACTATTATCCTTACGGCAGTATACCTTAATACATTTTAAAAGTTAATAAAAGAGTGACCACATTCGGACCACGTTATCCATACCTTTATATTCGTCCCTATCCAAATAAATAATTCCATATTCAAGACCATTTCAATGCCATGAAATTAACTTTTACAAACCAAGAGGTATTATTTTTTTAACAGGTGGATACACCAATCATAAGTAGAAAATATTTGATTGTTGGTTTGTTTTTATCAAATGGTATTTATAATGATTTTACTATTTGAAACTATAGTCATAGATATGAACATAGACTACTTTTTCACAGCGGGACAATGTTCAACTCCTACGGGACAACGAGTAATAGGACACCGGATAATAAAACTTAACCTTCCATACTTAAGTGCCTATTTCACATAACTTGGAAGCGACTGAATCGATTGGGGTAGAAATTTTATATGGGTATTTCGATGGTGGGTACATAAAAATTTGCGGACATAATATTATATCGTTTCCCCAAAATCATGTAAAAAATCTATAATATAAAAACGAATTGCTTAATGTGTTGGTAAGCGCATAACTTCCGAACGACTGGATCGATTTAGCTAACTTTTTTATTATTGTATTACTTATGATCAGGAGAAGGTTCTTATGAAAAGAAAAACCGGGAAAGTCTGGGAAACAGGGAAAATGGGAATAATAATACTTTATTTTTCTCCATACAAACTGAACGGGTAAAACGGAGTTCGCCGGGACAGCTAGTTATATAAGAAATAAACTTGTGACTGTTAATAGAAGTTTTATAATTTAGTTCTATTTATAGAAAACAACATTTTAATAATAACGCAATCAACATATTTCCTCACTATATCCACAAGCAATGAAAATCCGAAACATCAACGGATTAAAAACAGTGTTGATTTAATAAATATTTCCTTTGTTACAATACAAATACGAAACAGTATGGAAACTATAACAACTGACTAAGTGGTAGAGCTTCGCAACGATTTGCTCGGATTGGTACCACCGACTTAACTATTCCTGCTGCCATAACTTCAGTGCTTGCCGTTGATGTGTTTAGGTTCGGAGGATAAGATAGCCGGTAAACTTACTGCTCGACGTGCAACAATCCAGTCTCAGGTTGGCAACGCACTAGGTAGTCTAAGCGATTTTTGCGATGCTGATGCTATGTGTGTCCGTGATCATTTTGAAAACTCGACTAGATTAGCCACTTATATAATTTGGAAATCACGCAGTTAATGAAATTCGATTGACGAAAAATATAACTTGTTCTACCTACTGCTTCACTGGAATGTAGGCAAGTATTTTATCAACTAGTTTTGATTTCCGTACTGTTACACATTTGTACTGTAAATCATAAATTTAGATATAATTTATTAAAATTTATATATCGTAGTTATAAATTAATCTCTATTACAACGGAACTCTTCATGGCGAGTCCGACTTGCGCTTGGATACTATTTCCCACCACAAAAAGTGTAAAACGTCGCTAGAAAAGTTTTTACTTTAGAAATCTACATAGAAATCCATACATATTTCTTTCACTACAGTAAAAGTATTTTATTCATTCCACGCATGTCGACGACTAATGCTTATTAAAAACTAACGATATTAAAGGAAATGTAATAAAACTGCAATGAAGAAATATCTTGGAGAAATATGGCCGGGATAATATTGGCACCGTAATATGGCAAATATCAAGAGATTTTTTCATTACTATAACAAGCAATAGTTTGTTTTATCATAGCTCCAGCGACTTCTTTATTAGTTTATTCAATTTGTGCCAGTTATATTAAATTCTGTGAAAAATATTATAGTCCAAGACAGATTTTCTCATTTTCTCAGGTGCGTATGATATGGGATATACATTATTATATATATAAAATGTTTAAACACCTTTATTTATGTGTTATCTTTAAAAAATAGTCAAAATGGTTAAGCTAATGACGGAGTAATCGTGTAACAAATATACAAACATTTATCTATATATTAATACGTGATGCCAAAACTTTGGACCCCTTTTTACGAAAATTGAAGTGACGCAGGAGCACATTTGACAAAATTATAGTTTAGTAGTAGAAGAAGTACAGAACGCTAATATTTTAAAATAATAATGCTTATAAAGTACATTAAATCAATAAATAAAACATTACTCAACCTAATATGTATTTGACACACACAAACAAATATATTGATGTTGACGATAAAAGATCACAGATGGCGCACAAAGTTTGGAAACAAAGTAGTTGGTCTTGAGAAATGAAGATGGCGTCCTTATCAACATGATATTATAATTTATTATGGCCGAATTTCGACCAACGGGCGACCACTAGTATTTTTAAATGAAGAAACACTTGTACTGTTTTACGTAACACTCATAATTTATTAAGTAATTAAAGTTCTAGCCTGATTATGCAGTCATAAGGAAACCGGTACGCTATTTATAAAATAAGAATAATTTAACCAAGTGCCGACTATGCAAAATATCAAAAATATATACAAAAGACGTATTTAGTCGAGTTGAGAACCTCATCTTTTTTTGGAGTCGTCTAAAAATATAGTGACAATTTAATCGTGATGTACGGAAATAACAGTGTCAGAAAATTAAAAAGAAATGGTTTGTTGTCTATGTTCATAAACCATTACGGTGACTTATCACATTGACAGATTTTCATCATTAGAGACACAGCATATATATACTAGTAACATCCATCATCTTTTAGACAATATTATGTAAACACGAGATGCCAATAGGGTCAGGAAAAGTGACACTTTCAAATGACTTTAGGTAAGTTTCACTTTCAATGGACTAATGGTGGAATAGTTTGTTGTCTATGTTTATAAACCATTACGGCGACTTATCAGATTGACAGATTTTCATCATTAGAGACACAGCATATATACACTAGTAACATCCATCATTTTTTAGCCAATATTATGTAAACACGAGATGCCAATAGGAACAGGAAAAGTCACACTTTCAAATGACTTTAGGTAAGTTTTACTTTCAATTGACTTATAAAATGGAGGAAATTCTATAATCAACTAACCGTTGAGTCAGGGTCGTTAATTATTTTTAATTATTTGTCAAGTAGACATTTTCATTATTTACATTCCTGAGCACGTTTATTGTGTTTTTATGTACGTTTGAAATTGTTTGTTTTCTTCCCCAGCGGAAAAAGAGGGGTGTTATAATTTTGACGTATCTAGTATGTGTGCATGTGTGGCATTATAAGTTTTGGAAGGATGGATTTTAATCCGATTTTTCCCGACAAGTTTCTTAGCTATATTATTGACCGTTTGTTTAGTCGCGGGGCTACCGTACACGCTTAACCGCACCAGCTAACCGCAAGACTCGGGGTCGATTCCCGAGGGAGGCAGGCATTTGTATGATGAATATTTAGATGTCTGCATTTCCGGGTCTGGGTGTTTATTAAATTTATTTGGATATATAATTAAACATTTATATGTATTAGTATCGTTTACTATCTTATATGTATTTTTTTTTCATGTCTAGGTTCTGGTAATGACTATCGAAAATTTGTTACTTTCGTATTTACTAGACCACGCATATCCTTCTACAGACTAGCTGAATTTTATATATTACTAGCTAACCCGGCAGACGTTATTCTCCTTTTTTAATGAGATTTTAGAAAAAAAACTGGAAAAAAACATCCTTATCACTTAGGGCGATTCTTAGAGCTTCTCAATATGCTCACAAAATTTTATGAAAATCGGTCCTGCCGTTTCTGGGGAGTACGGGAACGAACATTGGGACACGAAAATTTTAAATACAATTTTTTTTTGGATTCCGTAGACGAACGACTACAAAATCTTAATTAACCAATCCATTTCCTTAAGAATACTTACGCTGTCAAAACTTTAAATTTAGTATTATTATATTATATAGATTACATTATGTTTATGTCACTTTATAAATATAGAAAAAAAGCTAAAATGTAAATTGTATACTTAGTTATAATACAAGTACAAGTGCAAGTATAAATACAAGTGTTAACTCCAAACAACGTGTATATCTCATAAAATTTATATTTTAGGATATATTTTACAATTTGGCCCAAAAATACAAATTTCAAAGTAAATCTTTGTAGTTTAGAAAATACAGACTCTATCACAGAACAAACAGTCCATCTAACTTTTACAACTTGCAACTTTGATTCGTAGGTATTAAAGAGATAATTCTAAAGAAAACTGCTGTATCTACATTTTTGCTGTATGTATGTATTTTCTAATAAACATACCAGTAGGTTAAAAAATGAATAAAACATTTTTTTCGACTACCTTGGAAGTAGGTAACTTGTGATTGATACGGACTATTTACTGTCAGTTTCTAGTGACGTTTGTACCAATTTTTATCTACATGCAAAACTCTGTAAATCAGAATTACTACCTTGATCGAGCTATTACGAATTAACAGCGTCAATAATTAGATCTTTCAAACAGACATCTTACAAAAAAAAAAGTATCTTCACGCCCATATCCCCGAAGAGGTAGGCAGAGGCACAACCAGGGCACCCACGACTAGCCGAAGATACTAAGTCCCATAATGTGATAGGTGGCAAGCCTATCGCCAACCGGACACGTTTCCAATCCCGACCAACATTTTTTTTGATAGAAAATGGGAAAAATCCAATTTTCTTTTTTGTTGGCCGACCCGGGATTCGGCCCCGAGACCTCATGCAGTCAAGTCCAACACCCGCTCGCTCCGCCGCTCGACCACAGAGGCGGTTTCAATATGTATAAAAGCTACTATCCGTAAACAATACGATTCGTTTTTTTAATAAAATAAGAAGTTTTTTAACCCACAACTAATTGTTGATTAACTCGGAGTTACCTACTAACACTGTTTTAGTGATTACCAGTTGTAAAAACAAATTCAATAAGCATGTGGAGGATTTGTATTTTTTTTTCTCTATTTTGACTGCCAACACCAATACACTTACAATATTACAATATAACACTTAAAAATACGCAAATGTGTGAATGTACGCCATTAACAAGCATGCACATCTATAGGCATATTCTAAATAAAAAAATACAAGCAATCATGTTGCTGCAGATGATGTAGAATCACTTAATGATAATACACCTAAATAAATAAATATACCTGGACAAGTCACACAAATTTATGCTAACTCCAAAGTAAGCAAATAATATGCTTGTGTTATGGGTTTTAGTCAACGATACTATTACATAGAAATGCTTAAATAGATACCAGAATAAATTTTATAAACACCCAGACCCGGAAATGCTGGCATCTAAATGTTCATTACACAATTAATATCTGCCTCCGTCGGGAATCGAACCCGAGCCTCGCGGTTGGTCAGTGTAGTTAGGCGTATCCGCTAGTCACACGACCAACGAGGCAACAATGATTATACTAACGGTAATGCTAATACAATCACAACTTAAAGGTAAATTAAAACAATGTTTTGCAGAAAGATACGCTGCTCTTAACTTTTTTTAAGGACCAAGACAAGTGTCATTAAAGATATCTAAATCTTTGGCCATACCATTTGCTTGATAATAGTTCAGAGAAATTCTCGAAGAGGAGAATATTTTCGGATATTTGTGAAGATTTATTTTTTTAGTCAGATTTGCATGGATCGTTACACTTGGCATTCTCTGCCTCCCACATAAGGGATTTTGCGTGAAGAACTTTCTTTCAATCCCAATATACTTCTGCGTTCTATGAAAACGCGTTATTATATTTTTAAGAATAGATATTGCGTCAAAATTTATAAAATAAATGAAAACTAATTAAGAAAAGGATAATTGAAATTCAATATTCAGATAATAAAATCAAGGGTTCTTTCCGTAAAATAATTGAAATTCTATTAAACAATCAAAACAGAGGTAATAGTTACATACGATGTTTATCTAATTAGTTCCGTTATTTCTTTGACAGGTAATTTTAAAGCTTTGTTATTAAAGCTTTGTTAAACACCACGTATGGTGTATAATCTGATAATATAATCTGATTTTCTTATATTGTTCATCAACTATTTATATAAACTAGTGATCGCCCATTGGTAGAAATTTGACCGCAATAAATTTTAATATCTTGTCGATGAGAACGCCATCTTCATTTCTCAGGACCAACTACTTTGTTTCCAAACTTTTTAGTGCGCCATCTGTGATCTTTTATCGTTATAATCAATATATTTGTTTGTGTATGTCAAATGCATGATAGTGTGGTTAATGTTTTATTTATTGATTGAATGTTTTTTGTAATCATTATTATTGAAAATTTTTAGCGTTTTGCACTTCTCCTACACATAATATATGTTGTATATGTGTGTATAGTATAATTATACTATAAGTGTGTCAAATTTTATGCTCCTGCATCCTCGCAATTTTCATAAAAAGGGGTCCAAAGTTTTGGCATCACGTATTACTATACAGACTATCTGATCGATCAAGTTTTATAAATATTTAGCAAAGTGTATAAACTCTAAAACATGCAAGCAGATAAAAAACGACTTCTTGTATTTTTATTTGTAAGTAACTGAGTTCTTCTCATGAGTTCATATTGCTGTAGTTACGGAGCAATGTGAGCTGGTAACTAAGAGAACTAAATTTCAGAATAACAAATTTTAGTTTACAGACGTTGTACTGTTTTATTTATGAATATTGAATTCGGATGTCAAGTCAACAAAATGACAGTTATGTAAAAATTATATTCTCACTGTCGCCTCTGTGGTCTAACGGTACAGTTGTTGGACTTGACTGCATGAGGTCTTAAGTTCGAATCCCGGGTCGGGCAACAAAAAGAAAATTATGTTTTTTTCAAAAAGACGATGCTCAGGATTAGATATGTGCGGTTGGCGATATGTTTGCCACCTATCACGTTGTGGGACTTATTATCTTCAGCTAGTCGTAGTAGTATATTCTTTCTTTTATAAGAACTTTTTCCTAACAATATCAGAAGAGCAATAATTAAGCGCAGTAAAATTGCAAAATTCGATACCGTTACTTCATTGGTTACCAATGTTGCAATTTCTTCTTCTTTCTTTAGGTGTTGGCATTTACGTTAGTATTTTGCTATTTGTCAAGTAGAAATAGGCATCAAATTTACCAAAATCGGGATTTAATTATAATAATTAGTCATAAGTCGTCATTAGGTCATGTCAGGGTTTTGAGTAAAGCGGTGGCCTCATTACTCAGGCTCATGTAGTGAGATTTGGCAGCAACGAAGAAACATATGATACACTTTCACATGCACATGCATGCATGCATGCACTTTCACTGAACAAAATTGTACAAAATGCCACCAAAATTTACCTATTTCAATCAATATAAACACAAAATTCATTAATTATGGAAAAACTTCGACCATCTTTTCTCTCGGTGGCGCTAAAACTCACGTTGTGGCTTGATAGTTATTTTTCGAAAGATAGAAAATAGTTTCAAAACGGTCCCATATAACGTTTTTCAACATACTTTTTGCGGTTTTGGAGTTACACTTAATAATACATTTTTTACTTATCTTGACGACATCGTCATTAATGAGTGAAAAAAATTGTACACTACTAGATATAACTCAAAATACACAAGTCGGATCATCACAAAACTAATATGGTAGGTACCACCTCGAAACCATGACCTACCCTTCTAAAAATCAACCATTACAAAGGCCCGAGTAACAAACATGCAAGAAAACATACAGTCGAATTAAGAACCTTTTTTTTTGGTAGCAGTGGTAGTAGTACTAGTTGGTATCTTCACGCCCATACGATAGGTTGCAAGCCTATTGCCCACTGGGCAGCTATCCAATCCTGTGCAACGCTATTTTTTTAGAAAACTTACATTTTCTATTTTTTTTTGGTTGACCCAGGGATCAACGGACCGCTGTAACACAGAGGCGATTTTCTTTTCCTTTTTTTTGTGACAGTTAAAAAGAAAAGAGTCGGTGAAAATATTTTAATACATTTATATGGTATGATGACCAAGGGAAATGAAGATTCATTTTTATGTATAAGATAGGTTGATATATTTATTTTACAATAATTCTATTCACAGATAATCGAGTTTTAGCAAGAGTCAACTAGTCCTATTAATATTATAAATGCGAAAGTTTGTATGTATGGATGTATGGATGTTTGTTACTCTTTCACGCAAAAACTACAAAGCCGATTACGATGAAATTTGGTATGTAGGTAGCTGAAGACCCAGAATAACATATAGGCTACTTTTTATCCCGGAGTTCCCGCGGGATTGGGACTTACGCGGGTGAAACCGCGGGGCGCAGCTAGTTATAAATAATATATAAATTATTATGTCTTTGTTAAACAAGGTCTGATGATCTGGACGAAGTCGCTGGATACAAGCGGCTGGTGACCACTTGTAGCGCTCTTTGGAGGACGCCTTTGTCCAGCTGTGGACGTCTTCCCGCTGATGATAATAATGGTATTGATACTCAATGATACAGTGCTGACCATCTTCATAAATAAATATTGTAATCAACATTCAACCACAAAATTACAACAAAGGGTTGGCTGTCTTCGCTCCGAAAAGCTACGCATTAACTTAACAAGGCTACATACGTTAATTAATAATTATGAATTTCAATTAATTAATTATCCTTACCTATATTAAAATTGGGCAAAATATCCACATTTTAATATCTCTACGGTTATAGTAGGTTTCACTAACGGATATGATTTTAACCACAAGAACACACAGTCATTCAAGGCCACTTGCACGTTAGTAGGTAAAATTTAATAACAAGTTAAATTGTCATATAAAGAGAAATTTAACCCAAGTTACGCTAACTCAGTGTTAAATACTTAACCCAGAAACGTGGAAGTGGCCCTAATAATCTTAAGTTTAACCCAATTCAACCCATCACCTGAAATCGTTCACGGATGTAATAAAAAAATTTCTTCACGCTCATATCCCCGAAGAAGTAGGCGGAGGTACAACCAGGGAACCGATGACTAGCCGAAGATACTAAGTCTCACAATGTGATAGGTGGCAAGCCTATCGCCAACCGGGCACGTACCCAATCTCGGGCAATTTTTACAAAAAATTGAAAATACGTTTTTTTTTATTGTACGACCCGGGGATTTCGGAACTTCAAGAAGTCAAATCCGATGACGGACCGCTAGGTAACAGAGGCGATATATTATTACAATTTTTTTTCCTGCTCCAAAAA
This sequence comes from Calephelis nemesis, assembly GCA_002245505.1. NCBI lineage: Eukaryota > Metazoa > Arthropoda > Insecta > Lepidoptera > Riodinidae > Calephelis > Calephelis nemesis. Next base: position 222,772 of record NJDD01006127.1, on the reverse strand, counting down.
AAAATCAGTGCTTGCCGTTGACGTGTTCCGGTTTGGAGGATGAAGTAGCCGATAAACTTACTTTGACCTCAGGTTGGCAACGCACCAATACTACCTTTGGTGTCTCCAAGCGGCGTTAATGTTTTGCTATCAGGAAATCCGTCTACCTGTTTCCCAATATCATAAAATAAAAAAAAATAAAAATAAAGTTATAGATATAATAATTGGCCTCCAATTAAGCGATGTTACTGAAACATTGTTAGATTTCAATTAAAATACTATGTAAATTTCAAATTCTAGCATAAATTACTTTCTTTACAAGAAAACTAATAGACTAATTAGTCTCAATAAGTCCAACTGAGCATAAATTTTTAAGCTTGGTGATTTTTTGAAAGTTATTCGCATCCTTGGTTGATAAAAAAATCTACCTTTTATCTTACTAGAAGGTTAATACAAAATTTTGCCAACCTTTTTTTCATTGAGGATAAAGACACGGTTAAATAATTTAGAAGTAATCATTTAAATGAAATTAATCAAAATTTAAGTATCTAAAGTTACATTCGAAATAGTTGGTACTCGGCTTTACATCTAAACCTTGAATTAAAACCTTAAAACTCCAATAATTCTGAAGTGCTTCAAAGGATATTTCTACATAAGAATATCAAATTAATTGTATTTATATGTGTGTTAGATGTTTTTATAAATACGTGTGGTCGCCTATTGGTCGAAATTCGACCCTTTTTATTATTTTAATATTTTAGTATCCAAATTATAATATCTTGTTGATAAGAACGCCATCATTTCTCAAGACCGAATACTTTGTTTCCTGAATAGTTAGTGCGCCATCTGTGATGTTTTATTGTCAACATCAATACATTTGTTTGTGTGTGTCATATACATGTTAGTGTAGGTAATGTTTTATTAATTGTTTTAAAGTACTTTGTAAGCATTATTATTGAAAAATATTAGCGTTTTGCACTTCTCCTACACATAAACTATAAGTGTGTCAAATTTTATGCTCCTCTGTCACCGCTACTTCTATCTACCTTAAACTTTAACCTTTGTTGTGTCTGTCACCACTGAAATAGCAAGCAATAGTAGTAATATGGTATCAGTAATTCTTATATATAAAATTATCGTGTCACAATGTTCGTTCCCGTACTCCTCCGAAACGGCTTAACCGATTCTAATGATTTTTTTTGATTAGGTCTGAGAATCAACCAACACATACTTTTCATAACTCTAAGTGACTCACCCCAAGTTTTTTACTAAAGTCACATTAAATATTGCAGGACAACGTCTGCAGGATCGGTTAGTATTATTTAAAACATTGTAGGCATTGTTACTAGACTATTATTGTACTAAATTTAACTTGAACATAAGTTATTACGCTGTGCGATGACGGATGAGTTAATCAATCATCTTCCTCTTTTATATATTTAGATGCATTATCTCATGACAGTATTTTAACCAATCGGCAATGACTAAGTCGAATCTAAAATTGGACTCTCAGCCAATAAGAAGCTGACACGTTTTTTTTTTTCATGTAGGAAAAAAAAAAACGTGTCAATAGGAATAGGAATTCAAACAAGCAGACGGATTTCCTGATGGTAAGAAATTCACGCCGCCTAGAGACACCAAAGGTGGTAATGGTGCGTTGCCAACCTGAGGTCAGGATGTTAGGCCTCGAGCAAAAGTAAGTTTACCGGCTACCTTGCCCTCCGAACCGGAACACGTCATGACGTTATAGCGGCAGGAATAGGTAAGGCGGTGGTACCAATGCGGGCGAGTCGCTGCCAAACTCTACCACCTAGTCCGATGTCACGGTGTTAGTGATGGTAAGCCTATGCTCGCCTTTTACGAGCTGCCTGGCAAGAAAGGCAGATGGTCTATTCTGCAAAGGAGCCCGAACAAACAGGGGGCAAAACGTCATCAAGTAGTTTAACCAATCTTCAGTAATCTTCATATTCAGTAGTTTAACCAATCTTTAAAGACTAACAGTGTGTAATCAGTATCTCAATTCAGACTCTCAGCCAATAAGAAGCTGACACGTCATTAAAGTGTGGCAAGTTATTTCGTCATCATCATCATCACTTCAGCCATAGGACGTCCACTGCTTAACATAAGCCTCCCCCGTTGACTTCCACTTCGACCGGATGGAAGCGGCCTGTATCCAGCGAGACCCCGCGACCCTGACAAGGTCATCTGTCCATCTCGTGGGTGGCCGTCCTATGCTTCGCTTGCCGGTACGTGGTCTCCACTCGAGAACTTTTCTGCCCCAACGGCCATTCGGCAACGGCAAGTTATTTGTCGGATGTCAATTTTAGATAGTTAAATAGACTAATTCAACGTCCTAATATTTTTGTTGTAAGACAGGACAAATAATTATCCATACGTATAAAAATTTATGTCCGTAACGCGTGGTCAGTATACATAGACAAATTAAGCTAATTCTTTTTTTGTTGTGTTAGTTATTGTCACAAAAAGGTTTTTAACTAAAAGAAAAACTAAGAAAATTGCAGAAAAAATGGGAAGAACAGTACTTTATTTTTCCATAGGAACTGTGAGTAATTTGTACGATACGAAGATCGCTGGATAGTCTATCTGTATAAGTATCACTACATAGTATAAAATAAAGTCGCTTTCCCTGTCACTATGTCCCTTTGTATGCTTAAATCTTTAAATTTCGCAACCGATTTAAATGCGATTTTTTTAATAGATAAAGTTTTAGAAAAGGAAGGTTTATATGTATATTTTATAACCGTGCAAAGCCGGGGCGGGCCGCTAGTTTAAAAATGAATCCTGTTTCCGTGTGGTCATCGCATATGCCTGAACGGCTGGACCAATTTTAAAAATTATTTTTGGTGTGTTAGTTAGGTATAAAGAGAAAATCCCGGAAATTATAGGAGAATATAAATGCACCATAATGAAATCTATTTTTTAACTTCCAATCTAAGAAACAAGCACAATCCAATAATAAGAAAATGTACTAATTTCATAAACATGTTTATCATAATTTGTGCAATCTACAAGTCATTGATGTAGATATTTAAAACGTTTTCCTTACATGGGTTATAAAAAAACCGTGATTAAAATGATACTCGTAGTATGCAGCTTTTATAGAAACTAGAAATATTTTCATCTCAGTAGCGTAAAAATAAAATAAAGTTATTTAGAAGTAAATTTAAATTTACAAAAAATGTCTTAGTCAAATTATAATTATACTGGTATTTAATAGAGCATATTAAAGTAAAATTGGTATTGATTTTGGTATAATATATGCATTTGTCTTAGTATTCTTTAATTTACCGTTTATTAAACATACTTAAGTCGTGTAAAGGTTTAAAACTAAATTGAAATAAATATTTGTTTTAAGAAATTTAGAGATAAAAAAAAACAAAAAACATTTTTAAAATACAAAAGATAAAGTAACGTCATGCTAATACAATGCCTTTGTTTGAAAAAAAAACCGGTTAAAAACTAAAATTATTATTTGTAAAAAATATATATGGGGTACATTAGAACCGGATTAAATATCAATTAAAATAATAATACATAATCTATAATAAATGGAAGAAACAGATTTTAAAGTATTTTTATTTTCGAAAAAAATCACTTACAGTAAAAACACATTTTATTTGTTCGTTTAGAATACACACACATATTTTTTTAGTAAACTAGTACATAAAAATAAAAATTGTCCAATTTTAGAAATTTCTTAATACTATTTCTTAGTGTTTAAATTTTCAAGGTTTTAAATAAATACTACAGGAAAAATCTGTTTTAATGTCAAAACAACAGTTTTGACTGTCGTCGTGAAGGCTAATCTTCAAAACGTTTAAATTAATCTTCCCGAAACTTTCACTCGCATATAAAATACTATATAAAACATTTCCATTGTTATTAAAATTCGCATAGCACAACTAAAAAGCTTTCAAAAGTGGATGCAGCGGGTAAAACTTTCTTTTAATCAACATTTAATATTAATATTACAACAAATCACTTACCCATAGACACTTTCTGACTTCTCACTTGTCCTTTAATAATAACATTGAAGTACATAATAATCAAGATAAGGAACACAATTTGTACAATTCTAAACACCATTTTGAAAGGGTACATTGTTCCGGATTTTATAGACCAATAAATTAGAATCAATCACACCGAACGCACATTTTGCAGCGATCACAGCGGAAAGTTTGAATGTGGGGCGCGCGCGACCGGCGCCGGGAAACCTCTCTTGCCGACTGCAATACATCCCTTATGTCCCTTTTCTACCCTCCCCCTCTCTCCCACACGATACGCACGACTTATTTTATTACTTTTATTTTTCTTTAATAATCCTGTTTAATGGTGTATCCCATTTCGTTGAGGCTACGAAATTTCCCTTTTTCTGTCGAATGACATCTAAGACAATTTTCTTGCGTGAATTATTACTTTTTTAACATTTATCGAATATTTTTGTTTAAGGGTGGAAGAGCATTTGTTTTCAAACTGGAATGATATAATGCTAATATGATTGCCAGTGTCGGGGAGGCGATGAGATGTGTATTATTTCTTAAATTATAGCAGCCAATTTCAATAAATCAATCTACAGATAGATATAGGCTTAATAGAGCTTCGTTGCTAAGATATTTTGAGAGTTTTGGCGCCAACAATATACAAGATGATTGAAGTTGTTTTATGATAATTGAATTTTATGTAATTGTTGATAGAAATTGTTTTATTTTGGCCAGTTAAAGTGCAAAAGTGAAATATAAATACTTCACCGTGTCACAAAGTGTCTTTTAAATGAGCTTGAGTGATGAGGCTACCGCTTAACCCAAGACACGACTTTCTGTAAAGACTTATGACTAAATTTGAATAATTAGTAACCTGTTTTTACTAAAATGATAAATTTGGTGTAAAATTATTATTGAATTAGGCAGTTGACGAGACGCCCACACAAAAAAAAAACATTTTTTTACATAATGAAAAATGGTTTTTTTTTGTATGTCATTGGAAGTCAAACAAGCAGACGGATTTCCTGATAGTAAGAAATTCCCGCCGCCTAGAGACACCAAAGATGGTAATGGTGCGTTGCCAACCAGAGGCCGAGATGTTAGGCCTCGAGCAAAAGTACGTTTACCGGCTACCTCACCCTCCGAACCGGAACACGTCATGACGTTATGGCGGCAGGAATGGGTGAGGCGGTGGCACCAATCCTGATGAGTCGCTGCGAAACTCTACCACCTAGTCAGATGTCACGGTGTTAGTCACGGCAAGCATATGCTCACCTTTTACGAGCTGCCTGGCACAGGAAGGCAGATGGTCTTGTTGTGGTTGCCTGCTTATAGTTGTCCGATCTCTTATACTACATAGGTTATTTCAACTGAGCAAGCCGACTTTCCTGGCGTTAGTTACTTACTTACTGTTATTAGTTACTTGTGCGTTACAAAAGTATGTCCGGGATTTTAACTACGCGTACTATCGGCTACTCTAGCCTCTACTGTAGAACATGTTATCAGCGAGCACTGACGTTGGCGATGGTATTTATCCTTGCTTGCTGATACAAAACATTTTACCTGCTACTTATGACTGACTACAGCAATATACTAATATCGTTATATAAATTACTAGATTACCACCTGTTTTGGTCTTTTTTTGGATTGCCTCTGTGGTCTAGTGGTCCGACGTAGGACTTGACTGCTTAAAGTCCCGAGTTCGATTTTTGGTGTATTTAGTGTGTGTTACTTCAATTTTCTAATAAAAATAAGGCTACCCGAGATTGGATATGTGCCCAATTGGCGATAGGCTTACCACCTATAACTTTTTGGGACTTAGTATCTTCGGCTTGTCGTGGATGCCCTGGTTGTGCCTCTGCCATATCTTTGGTTATATAGACCTTTTTTCAGACACATTTTGACGCTGGGCATAATAAGTTTGTTTGTAATATTTTTTTTAATGTTGCATATCAATATAATACTATTTCTCTTTATCATCGCATCATGCCTAAACGGATGGACCAATTTTACTAATTATTTTTTGGTTGTGTTTGTTATTTTCAAAAAAGTTTATAAGTTACAAAAATATTTTTTTAAAGTTAGGACAGGACAACATCTGTCACCTCAGCTAGTTAAAAATAAAAATGAATTGTGTGAAAACTGTTACCAAAGAGAATACAATTTTGCTGTAGCACGTAGAATGTTGTAGCACTCAAACCTCTACGAGCTACGACTTCTACGTCTACGTGTATTAACGTTTTATCGGGCGGTTGATAAAACTTGTATCGACATATTTGATACATATTTTGTTTTCTTATATATAACAGCCATTAAACACACGGATCTCTTTGATAAGAGCCAACCGAAACACCATTGACGTTATAGGTGAGTTGCTGTTCTATTAACAGGGTGCTAGGACTCATGTAAAAAAATATTATCAACCCACACTAACAACTAACCAACACGCTAACATGATAATACTGAACACTGACATGTTGGCTGGAAAAGATAAGTCATTGGATACCTGCACAGACAAGTTGCTATATGTTTTCTTTTTATCACATGTAAAATGTTTCTTCTTGAATATCATTTTTTAAAAAAATATTTGGTTTTGTAAAATTTATAGTAAGCGAAATCTCGTTAGTACATAAAAAATAATAACAAACTACTTCTAGAATCGCGTCAGTGGTCTAGCGGAAAAGAAAATGTGTTATTTTAATTTTCAAATAAAAATGGCGTTGCCTGGAATTGGATATATTCTCGATTGGCGATGGGCTTGCCAGTATTCATATTGTAGGATTCAGTGTTTTCGGCTAGTCATGGATGCCCTGGCTGTGTCTCTGCTTACCTTAATTTTACGGAGTTTTCTTTTCTTGTGAACCTTTTCCTAGTATTTACCAATGCAACAAAATAAGGAGTTTCGAAATTGACCTTTTGATTCTGATTCTCAAATGACCACCCGAAAAAAAAAATTACAGCAAAGAAAGGAAAAGGAAAGCAGAGGCACAAGTAGGCTAAGAGTAGCCGAAGAAGTCCAGGCCCTCAATGTGATAGGTTCCGCCGCAATCTATTGATGTGTATATTCACGTCTACATCGTCAAAGGGGTAGACAGAGGTACCACCACGTCACCCACGACTAGCCGAAGATACGAAATACATATTCAATCCCGGGCGACATAACATTTTTTTTGAAAATACGAATTTATATTTTGTTCGTTGCTCGACCCCACGATCGAATCCAGGGCCTAAAAAGTCCGAAGCCGGACTGCTAGACCAAAAAGGCGATTTATTTTTATACATACATATTTTATTGCCTTTCCATATCTTATTAAGATGGGTACACAATAGAAAAATACTCATTTACGTAAATGAATATAATCACTGAAAGTCACTTTTTTTTTTACTTATCACTGAAAGTCAAAATGCCGTTTATGAATAAATTCTAAAGATGATGCACAATATTACATTTAAGTAGACAGCAGGAAATAAATAAACCTAACTTTTTTGACCGTCTCGTTGGTCGAGTGGCTAGCGTAAACGCCTGTCTATACTGAACAATCAGGTAGCTCGGGTTCGATTCCCGACGGGGGCAGGTACCAGTGTGATGAACATTTAAATGTCTGCATTTCCGGGTCTGGGTGTTTATAAAATTTATTCTGGTATCTATTTGAGTATTTATTTGTAATGGAATCGTAGACTTACAATCATAATTCAAGCATATAATTTGCTTACGTAGATTCAATTTGTGTATCTTGTCCAGGGACATTTATTTATGACATACCTACTAATACATATACACCTTTGAATAGTAGACGTTACCCGCAATTACTCTTCATATTTAAGATGTGTAGGCACTTTGAAGAAACCTATGTAATTTCAAAGTTTACCTTTGATAGTCTGCAACGGATCTATATAGACATATATACGAAAAAATATCACAACATTACCCGATATGAAAGAAGTATAAACAAACAAACACACTTTTGTATTAATAATATCAATGTACATATTAAAAACCTAAAATTTCCAAAAAACGAAAAAAATGTTCGAATCAGTTTCATAACGTTCGAAAACTTTCTACTACTTATAAAGCATATTTAATTGTTGCTTTTAAAATATGTCCTCATTTTGAGGTAGTCTTTGTAGGTTTATGAAGCTATTAGCAAAATTATTCGTAGTTTTGTTATGAAAAGTATAAGTCGAGACGCGGGAGAACTTCAAAAGTAATTGTCACCTGTAGCTAGGAATGGAACGATACGAGTAAATCCGAGTAGGAACTCGATACTTTTCTCCAATACAAGTAATTTTAGTATCGATACTTTGATATGAAGTGTCGAGTTGGTATCGGTTAAAAGTACTCATATCAGTAAATTTTATAGTTTACAAAAATTAAAATAATGGATGTTTATCTTTTGACTTATGTAAATTGAAGTTTCTGAACGCACCCCAGACTTGGTTTTGTGTAGTTAGCAGCCTTCTTCTTTTTTCTTTAAATTTTGGCCTTCACGTTAGTATTTTGCCATTCGTCAAGTAGAAATTTGCATCAAATTTTATATCAATTTTGATCAATTATAATTAGTCATCAGTTATAAGTCGTCAGTAAGTCATGTCAGGCTCTTGGGTAAAGCGGCGGCCTCATTACACAAGCACATATAAGGAGATTTGGCGGCAACGAGGAAATACATGATACGCTAATTTCTTCATGGTTATTTCATTTGTGCACTTTCACTGAACAAAATTGTACAAAATGCCACCAAAATTGACAAATTTCACTCAATATCAACACCTAATTCAATAATTATGAAAAAACTTCGACCATCTTTTCTCTCGATGGCGCCAAAACTCTAGTTGACAGCCTTGGTAGTTGACAAGCTTGTTTGTCTATGCTCGAAAAAAGTTCAACCGGAAGACATTAGCAAATGATGATTTTCTTGAGCACGTAAACGGACTTTATTTTACAAAATATTTCGAAGGTGTCATGTACTAGCATTTCCAATAAAGAATACCACTACTTGTTACGGTTTTAACTCAAAATTTTACAAAAACGATACGATACTAGTAAGTATCGATACTTTGTGATCGATACTGAGTAAGTATCGATACTTGATACCGATACCAGTATCACGTGTAAGTATCGATACCCCAGTGGATATTTTCATCCCTACCTGTAGTTGTGTTGCCATAGTCTTTGAAGGGAACTTAACTATTGCTATTTAAGTTCGAAACGCTAAAGTCGAATTAAACTCAAATTGAAACTTAATTACTAACCTTATACTACAGGTTACTAAAATATGACTAAAACGATGGTGATTGACAAGAATGCGTGTTTCGTTATTGTTGAAAAACTTTAACGTTTATTTATTATTCTAGTTTATAAATAATTCGATCCACCGTTTGTATGGGAAAATTGAAAATGTTGTTTTTTCTTATTTCCTTGCAATTTTTCCTTTTTACTTATTTTTTAAACTTTTCCTGTTTTTCGCCTATGTGGTCTAGCGGACCATGTGTTGGATTCATGAGGTCTAGATTCGAATACCGGGACGGGCAACAAAATGAAAATATGGTATTGCCAATTTCATAACATTATGTAACCGGTTGGCGATACGCTTGCCACCTATTACATTGTGGGACTTAATATCTTCAGCTAGTCGTGGGTGCCCTGGTTATGCCTCTGACTACCCCTTATCCCTGAAGTGCTGAGAGGATAGTAACTTTTCCCTTTTTTTTATGTTATAGGAAGGCAAACAAGCAGACGAATTTCCTGATGATAAGAAATTCACGCCGCCTAGAGACACCAAAGATGGTAATGGTGCGTTGCCAACCTGAGGTCAGGATGTTAGACTTCGAGCAAAAGTAAGTTTACCGGCTACCTTACCCTCCGGACCGGAACACGTCATGACGTTGTGGCGGCAGGCATGTAAGGCGGTGGTACCAAACCGGGCGAGTCGCTGCGAAACTCCTAAACCACCTAGTCAGATGTCACGGTGTTAGTGATGATAAGCCTATGCTCGCCTTTTACGAGCTGCCTGGCCAGAAAGGCAGATGGTCTATTCTGCAAAGGAGCCCGGACCAACACGGGGAAACACTGGACTACCATGAATAATATTAAACCATAGTTAGCCAAATCGGTCTAGCTGTTCTCGTGCCTTAGCGATACTAACGGACAGCAATTGAGTTTTATATTATGTACGAATAAGTAAATGAAATGTATATCAGCGTATAACTTCCGGACGACGAAACCAATATGGCTAATTTAGACTTTTAATCATTTGCAGAAATCCAGAAATCGTTTAAAAGTTAGACAAGGTGGAAAAATGTAACTAAGAAAAACATTTAAATTTTTCTCACGCAAAATGAAGGCGCTGAACGAAGTTCGCCGGGACAGCAAGTTTCAAATAATCAAGTATTTTTACATTTGGATTAGAACTTAGAGCAATTAAAAAGAAACATTTATACTTGTTTCGTAAGAGCCATTATGATCTAACGGTCCGACATCTTACTTGACATCTTGAGGTTTCGGGTTCAATACCCGAGTCGGACAACAAAAATATAAGAAAATGTTTATTATAAATCAATAAAGAAATTGATTTTTTTTGTAATTTTTGTACCTGCAACAACTGCTACAACACAACTACAACTACAACTGCTACAAGTGTTTTTTTTAAAAAAGGGAAAGTCTATATTCCAGAATAGAAGTAAGTTTGTCATTAGGTTGTGTGCCATCTTGTTATCTAAAATAATTACAAAAAGTGTAAAAAATAAGTTAATTACAATTAGTTTCAGTCAGACAAGTTTCAAAGATTTTTGTATTTTCTTATTTGGATTCTTCAGAGTATTTCTTCAGTGTATTCTGCTCCAAATATCAGAATAATAGTGAAAATGTTGTTTTAGAAAAAAACATTTCGCTATGCCCAACCTGGAAATCGAACTCAGGACCTCATGTCGTCAAAGCCAACACCGCATCAATAGAAAGGCGATTAATCCAAACTAAAATTATAATCGCGAATATATATCTGTGTGCATGACTCTATGATTGTTTGTTTGTCTATTACGATTTTATGGCTAAACCACTACACCAATTTTTATATTATGTGATGTATACTCAAACTCAGGCTTTTTTGACCAAAACCTACCCATAGTTAATGAAAGTTTGTAAGAAAATCATGTCAAAGTTAACCAGATTTGCTAAGTAATTGTTCTACGCCGATGAATTATATTAGGCGATAGAGTTTCACAGCGACTCACTCGGATTGGTACCACACCGCCTTACCTATTCCTGCCGCCATAACGTCATGACGTGTTTCGGTTTGGAAAGTAAGGTAGCCGGTAAACTTACGTTTGCTCGAGGCATAACATCCCGGCCTTAGGTTGGCAACGCATTATTTCCACCTTCAGTGTCTCTAGGCGGCGTGAATTTCTTACCATCATGAAATCCGTCTGTTTGCTTGCCTTCCAATATCATAAAAAAAAAAGAAGTCGCGGGTAACGATAGTTATCTATAAAAAGACTTACAAAGCTAATTAATATTACAAATGAATCGAATTATATCACGTCTAGGGTGTAATCAACGTAGTCTATACTCATAAAGCAACATGTCCTAACTGACTATTTCATTATTACCGAGCTAAAACTGTTCGAGTTACAGCCATGAAATTTGGTAAGTGGAGTCGCTTTATTGAGTAGACACCCACTTAGGACGGAATTTTGAAAAGTCTTCCCCTAAGCGGGTGCAATAGGGGTTAGAAATTTGTATGGGAGACCGTCATTTTTTAATGAGAAACATGAAACTTTATTGAAGGGTTTCTTAATAAAACTAAGTAGATACGTATTTAAGTTTCTAAGGTTGTGAAAAGGGGTTGAAAGTTTGTATGAAAGTCCTTATTTATGGACTATCAGTAAATATGTTAACTGTCACGCGAACAAAGCCGCGGGTAACGGCTAGTGAGTCTGTAAGTAGTGTAATAGCATACTTCCTCCAATCAATCCACAACGGTATAAAACGAAGCCATAAAAATATGGCTTCATTGAAAAGGGTTATTAAAAGGGCTTGTATGTACCAGATAAGCTTTCTTTTCGTGCAACATTGATATGGCGAAGTAAATTAAAAATAACGACATTCATCGTGATATATGCACACATTCGTACATACGTAATATTATATAATATATACATACTTTATACCACCTTTATATGTTCATTATTTTTAATCTACTCCAAAAAGAGGAGGATGTTTTTCAATTTGATTGGATGTTTTTTGTATGTTTGTTACGCGATTTTTAAGCTTTTTTGCTTTTTTGAAATGTGGGTCAATTCCGAAGTTGTCAAATATTAGTTTTACCATAGTAAGGCTAATAAGACACATCAAAGATGTGGTCGTCAAGATAAGTGAAAAATGTATACATTGTTAAATGTATCTCAAAAACTACTAGGAGGATGATGATAAAATTTATGTGGGACCATTTCGGAACAATTTGCTGTCTTTGAAAAAAAATTATTAAATCACGACGTCGTATCCAAATAAATAGTTTTTTTTTATGATATTGGAAGGCAAACAAGCAGACGGATTTCCTGATGATAAGAAATTCACGCCGCCTAGAGACACCAAAGGTGGTAATGGTGCGTTGCCAGCCTGGGGGCTCGTGGCTAACATCCCGGGATGTTAGGCCACGAGCAAAAGTAAGTTTACCGGCTACCTTACCCTCCGAACCGGAACACGTCATGACGTTATGGCGGCAGGAATAGGTAAGGCGGTGGTACCAATCCGGTTGTGAGTCGGTTTTTGCAGTTTTTACTGGGCTTGTTTACACTATATTTGTCTAGGCGATAAAAGAGATCTGCCTCACTACCTCTGCCGGCAGCTCGTAAGAATTGAGGTTAATCATAACCACTGGCAGTAGAGTGCTTTTGTGACAGCAAACAAGCTCTCAGATCTCCCGGTGGTGACAGACAATCGTGGTTATTGACACCAAAGATGTTACAGGTGCGTCCTTATCCTGAAGATGGATTGTTAGGCTTATAGTACCAGTCTACCGGCAATCCTATATTCTGGACCGGAAACCAGTGTGATTATGGTGGCAGGAATAGAATGGCGAATTTATACTAGGCCAAATTGCTGCCACCAATGGTCTTGTTAGTCTTCCAGGCAGATATTCTGACGTTATTTTCTACTTAGCGGACGTAGTCCAACAGAAAGGAAAAAGTGATTCACCCCTTATTTCTGTCATCATAATGACTGTTTGGCATCATGAAGTTCCGCCGTGGATGGAAAGGTTCATACTTAGGCTTTGGTGTATCTTAATCTATGTTTAATAATAAATTAGATAATATTTTCAAGTTTGATTATTTCAGTCAGTCAGTTGAGGTTTGAAAAAGATGGTAATGTTTTGTATGTGACAGTTCAACGAACAAGTTGATGGTAAGCAAGTAACCTGATGGTAAGAAACAAACATCGCCTATAGATAACAAAGATATTGCAGGTACCTAATAGAACCTTGACCCACACATTCAAAACCATAATTTTATTAGCAATTAGACAGGCAATTGTCTACCATAATTTAATTAACTAGCCGATCCGGCGACTTTATAACTCAATAACAGCTTAATCAATTACACTAGAAATTGATGGGGAGGTAGCTTAAAAACGGGGAAAGGACATAGGGCACATTTTATCCCGTACAACAGCGAGGAAACGAGGAAAAATAATATTTTAAGTTTACCATACAAACTTAACAGGCAGAACGAAGTTTGCCGGTGCAGCTAGTTGTAAATAAATTTTTGAAGAATAAACAAAGTATGTTTACTATTTTCTTTGCTAGTTTCTTCATAAAAACTTTTAATGGGCAATTAAGAAAACATTTTAAAAAATACCTCAATTTGTTTAACTGTTCTCGAGTTTTGCGTCTAGCAATATATTCATTGTTAAGTAAATGTTTAAGTGAACACAATAAATACTTTATTAATTGATTCATTAATTCAAGATTTGATGCCAGATCACAAGTAATGTAATTGTGATCGAAGATGTGATGTGTAGATATATTTACAGTAAATAATTGGTAAGCAAAAAATTGGTAAAAAAAGGTAAGCAAAAAAATCTTATGCACGTAGAAGAAAATCTATTTACAATAATTATATTTAAATATTTAAAAAATATATATGAAAGGGTACATAATATAAATAATGTGATAATAAACAAATGGATTATTCAATGTAATATGTCTGTTGTAAATATTTGTATGTCGAATTGAATAAATAATTGTGATTTTAAATGATTTGGTTACCGAATTTGGTTACTTTGTGGTAAGTAATTATTTATTAATATTTAATAACAAGATTATTAAATTACTTCATATTGTATATTATTACCTTATTTAATAATTAAGTTTCTGAATCTTGAAATCAAAATGTGTTAAGTGAATTTTGATTTTAATTTAATTTATTATTTAATTACTGTATCAAAATGCATGCCATAATAATGGTCAAATATGTGAGACTGCGGTGATAAAATTGTAAGAACAAATGTACCAAATTTGAAGCTATAGAGTATATTTAATTTTATTTTGTTACATAAATTGACATTTATTTAATTGAAAATATTTTTAGTGACTATTATATTGAACATTATTTATTATTATTTTATTACAATTGGAACTAAATATTTTAATCGAGACTTGAATATGCTAGTCAATGTAAGTAATTTGAACATAGAAAGTTTAATTTAACGATGAAATACTTTTAAATACAGTTCCTAATAATAAACAGTATGAGTGGTTCCAAATATTTGCATGCCAACTTTTTGGTAAAATAGGATTAGGAACTTGTTTTATATCTAAGATTCTCATTACCCTATTTGAGCAAATAAATGTTATATTATTATTTAATTGCAGATAGCCCCACTTATCTGACTTGATTTCAAAAAGACTTTGTTATCGACAATTTTGAAGATCAACTAATATTAGTTTTCATAGCCCACTACTTATTCGTCATTAGTTTTGCTAAACAGAACTATTATTACCTAAAAATAAAAAAAAGCAAAGCTCTATGAACTAGTTTTGTCAATAAACGGCGGATGATTCAACAAAAATTTCTGAACTGCCGGGCAGGATCGCAGATAATTTATTTTAAACAGAGGAACAATTAATTATTCACAAACACTTGTACTGTCCACAATATATTTTTATTTTTCAATTTTTATAGTTAAGCCAATCGACTATGACTTGTTATATAGCCCTGATGATGCTTGTATAGATGATTGATGCGGAAAAGATTCAAAATTTAAAGAGTTAGAGGATTCTAGAAATATTTTTTCTCAATATCTATAAATCTTTTATCTGTCAATATTCTTCATGTTTTGTGTTCGAATTAAAGCTCTGGATTTTGGACTCCTTTACTACCATAGAAAATAAGAAGACAGTTAACGTAGACTCACTGATGTGTATCAGTTTCAGTTATACACCATGATATCTATAGGTTCTTAAGGAAATCAGTTTATGCGTTAACCTAGCAGATGACACTAGAAAACACTATACATTAGAAAGTTAGTCATATTCAATTTAAGTGGGTAGTCTAATAAATATGAAGGCAATGTAATTGCACCTAGCATCCAAATTTTGACCAAATATGAACTGCATTGTACTGTATATATATTATGTGCATATATGTTCAATGGTATATTTATTCCTTTCCATAAGCAGTTACTAATAAAATAAATAGTATTTCAAAAATATACGAAAACATTAAGTGCAACTCTAAAAACAATTCGTTGTAAATAATTTTTACTTATGACCAATGAAATACGCATTGTTTTATTTAAAGGTCATGACATAATTGGCTGTTCAACTTTATTTATAAATATAAAAAATTATTGTATGTGCGTCTGAGGTTCAAGCCAAACGTATGATAGTACTAAAATAAATTATAGTAGTACTATTTAAATTACGCGCTTCGGCTATATTTGTCAAGCTTTAGAAATTCGAATGCATTTTAAAGATATCTATATATAGATTATTTTTTTTTATTATTTAAAAATAAAATTTTAAAGTGTAAAAAGAGCAAAAAGTGTAAAGCCGAAGTGCATAGTTTAAATAGTAGTACTTGGTCGTAACGTTTACGAATGTTTGTAGTCAGAGATGAATTGAGAATATTTTTATTTCGGTAACCAATGAGATAATTTTTAAGTGAAGTAATTTGAAAACAAACAAACACACGACTGTCCTGATGATTAGAGATAACCTTTGCCTATGGATACTTTAGATGTTATAGGTGCTTTGCTTTTTTGTGTTATGTCTATTGCAAGTCTACCGGCGCCTACAGGGTAGGGAACCCTTCAAACAGGAACGTGATACAGTCATTATGGGGGTAGGAATAGGTAAGCCGGTAGATCTCTAGCAGTGCAAGCTGTTGCGCGTCTATACTACACAAAGGGTATCACAAAATGAACAATTGAAACTGTGTTTGTTTAAAACTTTTTTTGTTTAAAATTCTTACTGTTTATGATTTGACCGCCTCGTTGGTCGAGTGGCTAACGTACACGCCTAACTACACAGACCAACTGCGAGGCTCGGGTTCGATTCCCGACGGGGGCAGGCATTTGTGTGATGAACATTTAGATGTCTGTATTTCCGGGTCTGGGTGTTTATTAAATATATTCTGGTATTTATTTAAGTATTTCTATGTATTAGAATCGTTGACTAACACCCATAACACAAGCATATAATTTGCTTACTTTGGGGTTAGGTTCAATTTGTGTGACTTGTTCAGGAGTATTAATTATTGTCCAGGAGTATTTATGTTAAAAAAAACGTAGTTTGGAGGCTACTTAACTAGAGACAACATAACTTTGAGAACTTTAATTTTAAATTACGAAAACAGATCTCTGAGCATTTCAGATTTGACTTTGTCCACTTACATAAAAGCTCGCAAGAGGTAAGCTTAGGTTATTTACCAAATATTTAGCAAGTAATTACCAACAAGATCAATAGTGACAGAGTGGGGAGCCAGATTGGATTGGTGTCCATAATCCCCAATAGCACAACGGGGGAAAATATAGTATGACTATAATCGATATCAAATAAATATTTTATTTGGAAGCACCTACACGTTATATGAGAAGTGACCCTTAAACGATGTGCCTTTACTCACTAGAATTATCACGCTTTTCAGGAAGCCAATGCTTGCCAAATATCTGATCGTAAATTACTGTTGTTTGACGCATTATGGCAAAATCTATTACAACGTTCAGCGTATCAGTATAGCTACACATTTTCCTGGAATATGATATTGGAAATAAAGTATTTTATAATTCACATACTAAATAGATTTATGGATTGTTTTGTTTTAAGCTTTCCCAGTTGGAGTTACTGATTTATGTATTCATGTGAGTATGTCTAATCCAAATTTCTGTATAATCTATACATATAAAAGAAAGTCAGGTTTGTTATAACACTTATAACTCGAAATCTGCTGGACCAATTTTTATGGTTTATTTCGTTAGATTTATATTTGCCCCGAATAGCTGAATACATCTTAAAAACAATGAAAATAAAAAGAATATGAAAGATGAATCGTAAATTCGTGATATTTAAACCGATAAGGCTGAAAATTGATAGAGAGGTAGCTTGCAAACAGGAGAAGGACATAGGGTACCTACATATTATCCCTTACAACAGCGAGGAAACTAGGAAAAACGACAATTTAATTTTTCCCATACAAACTGAACGAAGTTCGTCGGAATAGCTAGTTTTGAATAAAGTGCTTCACTAGAATCAAGTATTAAAAAGTTCAGTAAAAAAACGACGCAGAAAAATTAACCATAATTATCTACTAACTGTTCGCGCGAACTTTGCTCCGCCCGTTCAGTTTGTATGGGAAAAATTAAAATGTTATTTTTCCCAGTTTCCTCACAATTGAACAGGATAAAAAGTATCCTATGTCCTTTTCCCGGTTTTAGGTTACCTCCCTACCAATTTTCAGCCTAATCGGTGTGGCCGTTCTTGAGTTATAAATAGTGTAACTAACACCACTTTTTTATATATGTAGATATAAGGTCTTTACAAATTAGTGTTCAAAATCCTACCAAGAAATATTGAATACTGGACTTATATACTTAACTGGAATAATTTACAAAATCTGACTGAAAATAAATAAATTATTGCATTATTAACACTTCACATATTTTATTTGCTCAAGTTCAATGACCGCGCACCATGTTATGGATATCAGCTGAGGGCGTTCATCGATACCCGTGTTTTTAAATTTTAGATATTTTTATTTGATGTTCTTTATTTTATTTACATTTTCAAGTGCGAATTCTGAATCTCTTGTAGAAATGTATCACATTCAAGAAAACAGGATAAAAGTCAATACTACTACTACTCTACATGCTCAAATCAATTAGCTTTTTTATCCTCGATAATTTTTTTAGAGACACATTTATACTAAATAATTAAAAATCATTCAAACAGGGTTTTACCAGTAACCAATAGTGAAAAGTATAAATGTTAACTCTGACATTTTTATAATTAATAAACAAACTCAATTAAAATTCTTATTGTTTATGTTAAAAAACGGGTGTAATTTGGGGCCTAGTATACTCCAAGCTCGACCTCAAGCAGACAGACTTAAACTTTGAGAACTTTTAAATTAATGTTACGAGAATCGATCTCCATACATGTTGATTCGGGTCACCTTTGTAGATTTTACTCTTTGTCCCTGTACCTAAAAGCTCGTAAGAGTCGAGTATAGGTTAAGCATTTACCAAGAACTAGTCTAAATGAACATTTAGATTAACTAGTGATCGCCCATTGGTCAAAATTCGACCAATGGGCGACCACTGGTAAAAATTTTAATGTCTTGTCGACAGGAACACCATCTTCATTTCTCAAGACCAATTACTTTTTTCCCAAACTTTTTAGTGCGCCGATCACACAAGATCACAGGGTCTTTTATCGTCAACATCAATATATTTCTTTGTGTGTGTGTCAAATGCATGGTAGTGTGGTAGTTGTAGTTTTATCCGTTCCTGGTACCATAATAACAGTGTTAAGCTAGTGTTACTGTCCGAAGGGTTAGGTAGCCGTAGACTTGCACACGTGTTTAGGTGTTTATTAAATTTATTCTGGTATCTGTTTAAGTATTTCTATGTATTACTAGCTGTCCCGGCGAACTTCGTTCCACCCGTTCAGTTTGTATGGGAAACAATAATAATAATGTTTTTCCCATTTTCCCTGCAACGTTCCCGGGGTTTCTCTTCATAAGAACCTTCTTCTGATAATAACTTACACAACAGAGAAAGAATTAGCCAAATTGGTTCAGCCGTTCGGAAGTTATGCGCTTACCAACACATTTAGCGATTCATTTTTATATTATATATTATCTAACACCCATAACACAAGCATGTAATTTGCTAACTTTGGGGTTAGATTCAATTTGTGTAACTTGTCCAGGAAAATTTATTATTTATTTTAATTATTAAGCTATGATCCTCTATGATAGGAATCAGTTATCAATTTTACTATCTAGAGAAATATATGTTATTGTTGTTGCTTTATGTCATAAAAATGTAGACTCAATTTTAAATCAACAAAATCCTACCACTTAATTATGTGATTAGATTTTTGTTGCAGTAGTTTATGTCTTTTAATGCCTATAGTCAAGGCCACTTGTACAAGTCCACCATCACCGATAGAACCATCACTACCGGCCACCTTAACCTTCAGCTATTAACTACTACTAGAAGCAATTATAAAATCCAGGCACATAATAATGGCAAACACTGACGTTTCGCAGTTAGGTAAAAGACGGTTTATGAAAGTTTTTTTTCGATTTTCTAATTAAAACAACGTCTCTCGGATTTATATACGTGACGATCCTTTTGCCGTCTTTACATTATGGGAATCCAAGTTACTTCATCTATTCATGGGTGCCTTGGTCACACCTCTATTTTCAGTCTACCTCTTTGGGATATTTCTACGTATCTTATGATATTAAACTGAATTCAACATGGCGGATAAAAACTTGTTAATCAATTGTAATTTTCAATAAATTAATTTACATTTCAAACTGAAATGCAAAAATACGCCTGTCTATTGCGGGTGTATTTCAATACATGTTGTAAAAATAAGTAAAGTACACCACCCCTAGACCACCTTTACACCCCGAGTACCAAACCCTATCAAATGCAGATATAATGTAATGTTTTACGTTATGCAATTTTCATAAATAATAGTAGACCTGGATCTTTAAAATTCCAGACAGTTAACATTTTACAAAATCAATATATTGTTTCTGTATTGGTTTGTTATAGTCACCGCATGTATTAGGCATTAAATATTTATAAATTAAGTACCGATTTATGTATAATAATGTTAAATAATACACATTTTTCTGGAACAAGATAAGAAATCGCTCCAATGGTTCCACATAATGTTGTCAAAAGTCTTTGAAAGGTATATAAATCACTTTTAAAGCTTTGTTACTTTTTTTATTGCATCTGTAGTCTTGTTATTCAGCGGGATGGTATAAAATCTAAATAATGTCATTTTTTTATTTTAGCTTACGTACCTACATAAACATCTTCACACTTCGTCCTTTATGTGATAGTCAGAAAGTATCCAGAGCCAATATTACAATTCCTATATCTTCATCAAGATTTTTTAGATTCACACACTTTTCAGTCTCTATCAAAGGTTTGACCACAAGCTTACTTATTAGGACCTGTCAAAAATAATGATTTCTTTTCTATACAACCTACCTTAAAGGCAAAAATTACGTTCCCCATCGTCACATTTACGCAAACGAGTGCAATTATTATATAAACATATAAAAAACTCCTATAATTTTTTCATTAACTTTTCTAAATATTGAACATTTGTAAAAATATTGAACATAGAATTAATTACATTTACATTACAATAACAAGCAATATTCAGTTACAATAATAGAGTAAGATATAAAGTTAGAAATTTTAACACAAAGAAAGTGGCTAAAGTCTGGCAAAAAACTGAACAACTGGATCACGTGCTACAACATACATATCACTGTCATATTCTTGAACGTTGAACTGACTGGCAGTAGCCCTCCGCGTACTCACTGTTTAACTATAATACCAATGTCGGTATTTTTAAACAGTTTCTATAGAATTTGATGTTGTGGCGCAGGGATATAACGACCCCATCGCCTGGTATTAGTATGGCCTGATGCTAGCCAGATAACGTGGTAGAGACAATAAGTCAACTAGCTTGGTATGATTGGCTACCTTTATAACTTCAAGTCTCTTCATTTTCTTGTTTTGATGTGTAGGGATAAGGGCAAGTAAACTTGCATAAGCAAGAAAAAATGTTTTGTAATTTCCAGTTCATGTTGGCATTGCGTTTATAACATATTTTCTGTCTGTATGTGATGTTTTTACTAAAACTAGTGGTCGTCCGTTGGTTGAAATTCGACCATAATATTTTTATATCTTGTTGATAGGAACGCCATCTTCATTTCTCAAGACCAACTACTTTGTTTTCAAACTGTAAAATTGTATTGTGCGCCATCTGTGATATTTTATCGTTATCATCAATATATTTGTTTGTGTGTCAAATGTTTAAATAATGTTTTATTTATTGATTTAATGTACTTTATAAGCATTATCATTGAAAAATATTAGCGTTCTGCACTTCTCCTACACAAAAACTATAAGTGTGCCAAATTTTATATCCCTAATATATAGATTAAATTTGGTTTTCTTGTTTACCTTATTTCGATAAAAGAAGTAGCCTTACTATCAAAACAAAATGAACAGTCTCGATTTGTTACCATGTAACCTTATTCACAAAGAAAACGTAGACTTTGTCTAAATGTGATTAATTCTATGTTTAACATTTTTATAAATGTTCAATATTTAGAGAGGCTAATGAAATATCTGACAATAATATATTCGGAGTTCAGAAAAAGTTTTTTTTATGATATTAGAAGGCAAACAAGCAGAGAGATGGTAAGAAATTCCTTCCGCCTAAAGACACCAAAGGTGGTAATAGTGCGTTGCCAAACTGAGACGTTGATGTTAGGCCGCGAGCAAAAGTAAGTTTACCGGCTACCTTACCCAACGAACCGGAACACGCCAACGGTTAGCGCTGACATTATGGTGGCAGGAATTGTTAGGGCGGCGGTACCAATCCGAGCGAGTCGTTGCGAAACTCCACCTAGTCAAATGTCACGGTATAAGTGGCGGTAAGCCTATGCTCGCCTTTTACAAGCTGCCTGGTAGGACGGTAGATGGTCTATTCTGCAAAGGAACCCGGACCAACACGGGGAAATTCTATGTTTAACATTTTATATTCAATATTTAGAGAAGTTAATGAAAAAATATCTGACAATACTCTACTCGGAGTTCCAGAAAAGTAGGCCAATATCAATATAACAAAGAATCGGCATGTCTTGACGTGCCCGACCGTGGCAGCTGTGTCACTTTTGAAATTTGATTTCAATTAAGGAAACCAAAAGCCAGAACTTTTAATATAAGGGAACATCTTTGCGGATCCGCGAAGTTTAATATTTAAGAATACATTCCCAGAAGTCCGAAGATAAATTGAATTTTACATTCGTATATTTTAATATAATAAAAACAACCATTTTCTGGTAGGCATAATATTTTGTCATATCGTTTCTGTGGTCTAGCGGTCCGGCTTCGGACTTGACTTCTTGAGGTCCCGGGTTCGATCACCGGGTCGGGCAACAAAAAATATTAGAAAATGTATATTTTCAATTTTCTAATAAAATTCACGTTGCCCGGGATTGGATATGTGCCCCGTTTGTTGAGGCTTGGATCACATTGTGGGACTTAGTGTCTTCAGCTAGTCGTGGGTACCCTTGTTTTGTCTCTACCTATTCCTTCGGAGATATAGATAGGCGTGAGGATGCTTTTTGTTTAAGAGCGAACATGGGTATCCTGATGATATGAGGCCACGAGAACCAGAGTGGCCTAACTGTTTTTTTACAATATTGAGTCTATAATTTTTTATTTAATTATTGTAAGAAATCATAAAACTCAGTATTGTAAAAGTTAGGCCACTAGGGTTCTCTGTGTCCTTGAAAGTTTGAGAGTTCTCATAGCCTCATTATTTATTTATTTATTTATTACCTAAGCGACAAACGAGACATATAGACATTAGACATTGTAAATGGTGAATGGCCGGGAAGTTAGGCCTATATAACTTTCCGACCCGGTACATGACAATGCCATCATGGCATCAGAATTAGGTAAGAAAGTCTCTTTACACCCTCATCCTGAAAAAGTAGGCCGAAGCACAACCAGGACACAAAACGACTAGTCGAAGACACTAAGTCCCAAAATATTATAGCAAGCCTTTCGCCTACCGGATACATATCGAATCAGGACATCTTTATATTTATTAGATAATTGAAAAATATTTTTTTCAGGTAATAAAACCCGACGCGATGATCGAACCCGGGACTTCAAGGAGTCAAGTACAGCGCCGCTTAAGGCGATATTAAGGCGGTGGATCTTAATCGGGAGAGTTTCTATACAGCGCTGCACCACCAGCTCTTTTGTTGAAAAGAATAGAATAGAAATATTTTAATTCACATTCACCTTACAAGAGGCACTTGTGACGAGCCTATATAATACTAAATCTACCACCGGATCGGAACGCGGTCACACACTGAGAAGATCCGGAAAGAAACTCAACTTTTTTCCTTATTCTATACAAATTTATTAGTATTACATCACACATTATTACTAGTAAGAGATTGTTATGAGAAGCAATTAATCCCAAATACCCTTATCGGATAGATATTTAGCAATATTATAGTAATAATGGTAGCTTTTTTATACAATTTCACTTTAGCGCATTTTAAAATTCAATGGCAGGACAGTTTTAAATTTATTTAATGGCAGGTTTTTCTTATATGCCCGGTTCCTATAATCAACGAATCGTAATCCGTCAGCTAAACCATTCGTAGTTTGTTCAAAAGTAAAGGAACGTTACCAATATTTTCAAAAAATGTCTAGAATCAATAGTCGAAAACGAGCAACCGTTGTTAGTAATCTTGCTAAGCGTACAAAATACTACCATCCGTAATCAAAATGACTCGTTTTTTGAATATAGGAACCGGGCAATAATCGGGAAGTTTATTGTAAAAATACATTGGCCCATGAAATAATGGCTAACTATGTGAAGACCCATGTTGGTAATGACCCATTAAAATTATAATACTCTGAGTCAGAGTCTCTGACGAGCAACCAGACGAACTAGAAGATAGTCTATTGTAGCGGACTCGGACTTACTTAATGGAATTATTTGTCGGACTTATCTAACTGTAAATAAAATAGGTACCATATCAAAGACTGCATTAGTATAATTCAAGAACCCAACGTATTATATTTCTAGTATTTCTTCCTACGTGCCGTAAAAGATGAATCCAATCCTTTGATTCGTAAAGGAAATGTCGGTCAAATTTATATGATTCCTACGACTCGTATCACTATTAGAAATGGGGCTGACTGAATCAGGATATGCATTTCTTCAGAAATCACATTTACATATTTCAAACCAGGGCTATATAATTCCACAATGTTAGTTGTATCTCTACGCCTATATCGTCGAAAAGGTAGGCAGAAGCATAACCAGGGCACTCACGTCTAGCCGAAGAAATTAAGACCCTTAATGTGATCTATCGCTAACCGGTCACACATTCAATCCCGAGCAACATTTTTTTTATTGGAAAATTAGAAAAACCATATTTTTGTTGCCTGACCCGGGAAATTAACCCTGGACCCCATGAAGTCAAGTCTGCAAGACACAGACATTTTTTTTATTTTAAGGGTTTTTTTAGCAAATCTTCAAAAAACAGAAACAGTATAGATAGATGCGACATTATACGTAATCCATGTGTCAGCTGACCTACCAGAGCTTTTACCATGAGTTGGTATAGATTACGTTCGGTAAGTTACGTGTTCGATATCTATAACATTTTTGGTCTAAAAATGTGTTTCTCTCAGCTACCAATAGAGGCGCTGTTCGAAGTTTTCATACAAATAATTTGCAGAGACGGTTTATTTTTATGTAATAGGCAAACAAGCAGACGGATTTCCTGATGGTAAGAAATTCACGAAGCCTAGAGACACCAAAGATGGTAATGGTGCATTGCCAACCCGAGGTCAAGATGTTAGGCCTCTAGCAAAAGTAAGTTTACCGGCTACCTTACCCTCCGAACCAGAACACGTCATGACGTTATGGTATGAATAGGTAAGGCGGTGGTATCAATCCGGGCGAGTCGCTGTTAAACTCTACCACCTAGTCAGATGTCAGATGTCACGGTGTTAGTGATAATAAGCCTATGCTCGCCTTTTACGAGCTGCCTGGCAAGAAAGGCAGATGGTCTATTCTGCAAAGGAGACCGGACCAACACGGGGAATATTTTAACTATCTGCTTTACAGGTTACATTGTATTCAAATAAAATTATTGGTACCTGCAGTCCCGTATCTCTATAGATTTAGTGGCAAATCTGAGTCCCAAAATGTGATAGGTGGCTAAGCCATCGGCATTCGGACACTGATCCAATATTGACCAACGTTGTTTTTGTTAGAAAATTGGGAAATTGAGAAGAAATACAGTCAAAAGTAAAAGTATCTTCACGCCCATATCCCTGAAGGGGTAGGCAGAGGCACAACCAGGGCACCCACGACTAGCCTTCCCGTGCCTCGTAAAAGGCTATGCTCGCATAAAAGGCGAGCATAGGATTACCGTCACAAACACCGTAACGTCTGACCAGGTGGTCAGACTTCACGGTGACCACTTCACAGAGTTTCGTCCGGATTGGTACCACCGCCTCGCCTATTCTTGCTGCCATAACTTCAATCCTTACCGTTGACGTATTCCGATTCGGAGGGTAAGGTAGCCGGTAAACTTTCTTTTACTCGAAGCAAAAGGTTGGCAGAGCACCATTACGACCTTCGGTGTCTCTAGAGGGCGTGAATTACTTACCATTAGAAAATCCGTCTGATTGTTTGTCTTCCCATATTTTATTTAAAAAAAAAATAGCATTATATTTAACTTGAATAAATTGTTCAAGAATTTTAATTATTTTTAACCTTTCTATGTCACTATATAAAAGAAATTTCGTTTTAAAATTACATTTTAAAATAAACCGAGAAAAAATGAAGCGGTATTAACAGCGAAATATTTCACACGTAGAATAACTAACTACTGACGGCGCAATCATGATGTTCGGGGATTTCCAAAATAAATGCTAATATAAATTATTTTACACTGAAATAATGGCCGTTCCGCTCTACGCTTCGGCATGAACCTACTAATTGCATATATTGACCGAAGTTTTAAGCTGAGTAATATTAAAATTGTCAATTTTGTTATTTAAATGTAACAGAGACATCCATTTCATTAGCAAAAAAGCACAATGTATGACGTACAATTTCCCTTAAAATTACACTTTTTAGGGTTCTTTAGCTGGATGGTGAGAAGTGAAATCCTTAAAGTTTCGAAATTTACTTCCACAACTGTCTTACTGATGTGGTCTAGTGCTGGACTTGACTTCTTAAGATCTCGGATTCGATCTCCGGTTTGGGCAATAAAAAAAATAGAAAATATGTATTTAGGGATTGGACATATACCCCGTTGACGATTGACTTGCCACCAATCACATTGTGGACTTAGTGTCTTCGGCTAGTCATGAATGCCTAGGTTGTGCCTCTGCCTACCTCTTCGGGGATATGGACTTGAATACTCTTCCTTAGCAACCACTTTATTTTTTTCATGATATTGTAAGGCAAACTATGCTTGTTGTCATACAAAACTTTATCATTAAAAGGTTAGTAGGTAACTCTATTTATAATTATAACATGGCTTTTACTCTACTCTTTGGTGACCTAGGCGGATTATTAGGTTACGATGCTCCCCGTTCCGATCCGTCCAAATGTGCGCTATCTTTAAGAGTACTCACAAATAGGTATAAACGTAATTACTCAAACTAAATATAATTCGTTAAACTTTATATACAGAGTATCTATAGATAGGTCTTTAACGATGATATTGACGTTTTTACTTTCTAACACCATGTTTTCATAGTTTCATTTAACCATGTTTCATTTAAATTTGAACAGAAACAGGTTATTCTTATTACCTTCAGGAGAGCTGTGTCAAGCACACATTTTTATTATTATTCTGTGTAACACATTAGGATTTTTTAGAAAAACATTAAAACTCCACATAGGGTATAAGTAAGTAAGTATTTTCACCCCCATATCCCGGAAGAAGTAGGCAGAGGTACAACCAAGGCACCCACGACTAGCCGAAGACACTAATTCCCACAATGTGATAGGTGGCAAGCCTATCGCCAACCGGACCCATTTCCAATCCCGACCAACATTTTGTAATTAGAAAATTGGAAAAATCCAATTTTATTTTTGTTGGCCGACTCGGAATTCGAACCCGGACCTCATGCAGTCAAGTCCAACACCCGGACTGCTAGACCACAGAGGCGATACACAGAGGGTATACCTCTGTAAATAGATCTTGATGATGAAATTCAAAATATTTTTTCCTCCAACCTCTGCAATTATAATATACTAGCAGCCTGTTCCGGCTTCACTCGGACGGTAAATTTTTTATCATAAAATTGAGATGTAAGCTATCCTTTATCTCAAGTTGGATCAAAATGCTCACGGTGTGCAAATTTCAATGAAATTGGTTAAGTAGTTTAGGAGTCCATCGCGGACAAACATCGTGACAGGAGATTTATTTATATTAAGATAACATATCATTTTTGAAACTAATAAAATGGAGGTTATTAAAACCATTTTATTAGAATCAATCACTAGAAAGATTCCAATAGTAATAGGCTACGATAGTCTCTAACAATCAGAAGAGCCGAGTGTTTGTTCGTT
>NJDD01006127.1:179408-192983 GCA_002245505.1 Calephelis nemesis | reverse complement strand
CTAGAGGGCGTGAATTACTTACCATTAGAAAATCCGTCTGATTGTTTGTCTTCCCATATTTTATTTAAAAAAAATAATAGCATTATATTTAACTTGAATAAATTGTTCAAGAATTTTAATTATTTTTAACCTTTCTATGTCACTATATTAAAAGAAATTTCGTTTTAAAATAACATTTTAAAATAAACCGAGAAAAAATGAAACGGTATTAACAGCGAAATATTTCACACGTAGAATAACTAACTACTGACGGCGCAATCATGATGTTCGGGGATTTCCAAAATAAATGCTAATATAAATTATTTTACACTGAAATAATGGCCGTTCCGCTCTACGCTTCGGCATGAATCTACTAATTGCATATATTGACCGAAGTTTTAAGCTGAGTAATATTAAAATTGTCAATTTTGTTATTTAAATGTAACAGAGACATCCTTTTCATTAGCAAAAAAGCACTACGTATGACGTACAATTTCCCTTAAAATTACCTTTTTTTATGGTTCTTTAGCTGGATGGTGAGAAGTGAAATCCTTAAACTTTCGAAATTTACTTCCTCAACTGTCTTACTGATGTAGTCTAGTGTTGGACTTGACTTCTTAAGGTCTCAGATTTGACCTCCGGTTTGGGCAATTAAAAAATAGAAAATATGTATTTTGGGATTTGATATGTGTCCCGCTGACGATTGGCTTGCCACCTATCACATTGTGGATTTAGTGTCTTCGGCTAGTTTTAATGTCTAGGTTGTGCCTCTGCCTACCTCTTCGGGGATATGGACTAAAATATTCTTCCTTAGCAACCACTTTATTTTTTTTATGATATTGGAAGGCAAACTATGCTCGTTGTCACACAAAACTTTAGCGTTAAAATGTTAGTACGTCTAATCACAGTAATACCATCGCTTTTACTCTACTCTTTGGTGACATCGGGGACGGAGTGCGAGGTGCCGCTCAAAATCCGCAACGAAAAAATCCACTGCGATGTGGCCCGGCGTCGTCTGCTTTGCTACATACAAAATTTATGAAAGCGATCTAGGCGGATTGTTAGGTTGCGATGCGCCCCGTTCCGATCCGTCCAAATGTGCGCTATCTTTAAGAGTACTCACAAATAGGTATAAATGTAATTACTTAACTTATAATAACTAAATATTATTCGTTAAACTTTATAAACAGAGTATCTATAGATAGGTCTTTAACGATGATATTGAGGTTTCTACTTTCTAACACCATGTTTTCTCAGATTCGGTCGTTTGAAAGATAAATAATTTGAATAGAAGGTTATTCTTATTTACCTTCAGGAGAACTGTGTGCTTGTATTCTGTGTAACACATTAGGATTTTATAGAAAAACTAGCTGACCCAGCAAACTTCGTATCGCTTGACATTAATGCTTCGACAGTAGCGCAGTCTGTCGGATCCGATGTGAAACATTCCAAAATCAACAACGACTTATTATTAAAAAAATAATTAAAAAAACATTTTCCAGGAGACCAAATTGTGAATCTAAACCATTCTCGAATTCCCTTGAACACGCACAAAAACTTTCATCAACATCGGTCCAGCCGTCTAGAAGGAGTTCAGTGACATACACAATCACAGAAGAATTATATATATAAAGATATTAAAACTCCACATAGGGTATAACTCTGTAAATAGATCTTGATGATGAAATTCAAAATATTTTTTCCTCCAACCTCTGCAATTATAATATACTAGCAGCCTGTTCCGGCTTCGCTCGGACGGTAAATTTTTTATCATAAAATTGAGATGTAAGCTATCCTTTATCTCAAGTTGGATCAAAATGCTCACGGTGTGCAAATTTCAATGAAATTGGTTAAGTAGTTTAGGAGTCCATCGCGGACAAACATCGTGACAGGAGATTTATATATATTAAGATAACATATCGTTTTTGAAACTAATAAAATGGAGGTTATTAAAACCATTTTCTTAGAATCAATCACTAGAAAGATTCCAATAGTAACAGGCTACGGTAGTTTCTAACAATCAGAAGAGCCGAGTGTTTGTTCGTTGTCTTATGCCATATAAAAAATAAAGTAGTCGGTTCAACGACTCGTCCGGATAGACTGCCTTAACTATTCCTGCCGACATAACGTCAGTGCTTGTGTGACGTGTTCCGGTTTGGAATATAAGGTAGCCGTTAAACTTGTTTTTGATCGAGACCTAACATCCAGCATTCTGGTTGGCAACGCACCATTAACACCTCTAGGCGGCGTGCGGCGGCCAGTATCATAAAAAAAGAATTAGATTGTGATGAAAACCTCGCTTGATGGCTGGCGTAATGTTGAAACATTTTTTCGCGAAGGGATTTTTGAAATGCAGCATCGTATTTTCACAGTAACTAGTTAATAGCGTGTGAGGATATGTTTCCATTGAACTGACATTTTGAAGTGGAGAGAAGGGTTTGGAGCGTTTATAAAAGCCATTGTAGCTAAAATAAATCATACACAAAACTATTTTGTTGGTGAATGCATAAACTTAATCCATTTTTGTAGTAAGTTATACAATAATTACAAATCTGACCTTGAATAAATGATCGCTCTCTGATTTCACACACTTTTATGAAAGAGAGAAAGAAAACTGTCTACGTTTATTTCACATGGACCACTTAAAAAAAATCATCTGTGACGTGTTTTTTATGATATAAGAAGGCAAACAAGTAGACGGATTTCCT
The DNA here is from genome assembly GCA_002245505.1 of Calephelis nemesis. NCBI lineage: Eukaryota > Metazoa > Arthropoda > Insecta > Lepidoptera > Riodinidae > Calephelis > Calephelis nemesis. The sequence continues at coordinate 190,296 of NJDD01006127.1, read as the reverse complement.
GATGGAAATTCACGCCGCCTACAGACACCAAAGGTGGTAATGGTGCGTTGCCAACCTGAGACCGGGATGCAAAAGTAAGTTTACCGTCAACCTTACCATCAGAACCGGAACACATCAATGGCATGCTCTGACGTTATGGCGTCAGGAATAGGTTACGCGGTGGTGCCAATCCAGGCGAGTCGCTGCGAAACTCTGCCATCTCGTAGGATGCACCATGCGTTGCCAACCTGAGGCCGGGATGTTAGGCCTCGAGCAAAAGTAAGTTTACCGGCTACCTAACCCTCAAAACCAGAACTCGTCAACAGCAAGCATTGGACGTTATGGCGCTAGGAATAGGTACGGCGGTGGTACCAATCCGGATGAGTTGCTGCGACACTCTACTACCTAGTCACATGTCACGGTTTTAGTGAAAGTAATCCAGTGCTCGCCTTTTATAAGCTGCTTGGCAGGAAGGCAGATGGTCTATTTTGCAAAGGAACACGGACCAACACGGGGGTAAGTAATACTAAAATCTGCTATTGAATCAGAAGGCGGCCACAGAGTGAAATTCAGCGTGCTTGTCTTGTTTCCCCATTTCATAATACGTTTACAATTGTTAAAGTATTAACACGTTATAATATTTATAAGAGCCTTATATGAGCAGCAGTTAATCCCAAGCACTCTCATGTGTTAAATATTCAGCAACGGTACATTCAACTTTTACAATTTAACATATGTCTTTAGCTTATTAATTGGAATATCTTTCATATAATCGGAAAGATTCCCAAATTCCCAAAATCATATTATTGTTGTTATTGTAATTTCTACTCTCTACCATAGTGTTCGGGTTGAAAAATCCGAGCCTTGGATTTATAATTTGCAAAAGTTCTTCCTTTGATAGTCCCACATAGCTATTTTTAGGGTTTTTTTTCTTTTTCTCTTATTTCCTTCCCCTCTTCTGGACAGAGATAATGTTTTGCAATTCCACTTGATTCTAGGTACTACAATAAAATACATTGCGCTAATTGATCTTCTGATATATGTCTGCTAAAGCTAATCAACTCAACACTTTCGTTGTGGGTTCCAACTAAATCTTGTTTAGGGATATGGTTTGAATCCACAAAGTCTGTCCAATCAACCCTTTCACTTTCTCTTCGTCGCACTCCTTCCAAAACATCTCTTTAATGGAGTCCCCTGGACGTCAGGGTTCGGTTGCTTGCGAGCAGACACATATAGCTCTCATGAATCGTTTTCTTTAAAAATTGTTGTATGTACACACACACATAAATAGCAACAAATTTCAAAGATATAATATTTGAAGTTATGCTCCTTGTTTTAGACTAATACCTATCGTTTGATCAGGCCTATAGGGAAATCAGTCTTTATAATTAACTTCCAACTATACAAAAACTACCTAAATATATATAGTTCTTCCGTATGTGTGGTTATCAAATTGTCAAGTCAAGATTCGAATATTATTTTTCAAAAGATTACGGAGAGTTTGCAACTTTTGGATGCTACAAAATAAAAGTGGTACCATGTTCGTCGGTTCAGTTATGTTATGTTCCAACCAATACAGAAACCAATGTTTGTGTTAGTAATAACTTGATTGTTACAATATTTTTGCCTACGTGGTCTTGCAATCAGGTCTTATACTTAACTACCCCAGTAGTACAATACAAAGAAAAACGGTCCCCAGGTAGGACAATAAAAAGGAAATGCGTTTTATGCATCTTTGGTGGGTTTGGATATGTATACCTAGTTGGCGATAGGCTTACTACTTAAGGCGATAGGTTGTGCCTCTGCTTACGTTCTTGACGATACGGGCGTAACGATAGTTTTACTTTATGTAACATTTTTTTGAAATTCGACCTCATAAAATATGTCTAGAGAAAAGAATAACAGAACATTAAACGCTTCTTCTCCCGTTCATGATCCAAAACTTGTACCATCAGCTTTACTGTTCATATCATACATTTCCAAAGCCCCAAATCCCTATTTATTGTCAATATACAATTTTACGAATGGGAAATTCAATTTATCTGAACTGCTTCAATGTCTCAGTAATAAAATGTAACGTAAAATTTCATGTATACTGTAAAAGAAAAGTTAAATTAGGTTGGAATTTATACTCTTCATTGTCGCACTTTGTGGAATTCCAATGTTTATCTTCACGCACATATCCTTGAAGTGGTAGGCAGAGGCACAACTAAGTCCTACTTATGTGATAGGTGGCAAGCCTATTGCAAACCGGCACATATCCAACCCCGTTTAATATTTATTTTATTAGAAAACTGAAAGTGTACATTTTCTAAATTTTTTTTGCCCCAACAAGAGGATCGAACCGATCGATCGAGGGACAAGAAGTCAAGTCCGAATGCCGGACCACAGAGATGTTTACATACATTCTAAATAACACTTGTACTTTTGCACTCTACAATACAATATATGAGGTGATCCTTAAATCGACTATGTTTTTTTGGGAATATTTGTTACGTGACTACTCAGTCAATTGATGACACTTTTTAAAAAGATAGGTCATGATTCTGAGAAATACCTAAATAGATATAAATTAAATAATATACATAGATAAAAAATGATCTGATTTGTGGTTTTAAGTTATCCTATTAATATTATAGATGCGAAAGTTTGTGAATATGTATGTATGATTATAATCAACGCAAATGGCTGAACGGATTTCTCTGAAACACAGATAGATTGTGACCTCAATTAACATTTCGCACAACGAGTTCCTGTGAAAATTAATGCATAATTAACAATAACTCAAAGCTACTAGTAGGATGTTAATAAAATTTACGTCGGACCATCTCGGAATAATTAGCTATATTTTGATAAAATAAGTATTGAATTTCGACGCATTAAAATATGTAGTTGAAGTCAGTTTTCACAATTTTACTAGGCTCCATCCGCACCGGAGGACGTAGTGTTGGACGACCTCCCACCCGGTTGACTGATGATATGGTCAAAGTCGGTGGATACAAGCGGCTGGTGACCGTGACTAGTGGCGCTCTTTAGGGGAGGCCTAGGTCCAGCAGTGGACGTCTTCTGGTTGATGATGGAGATGATGTTTATATTGTGTAATGATATGACTAAAATATATTATTACGATAAAAACGGACAAAAAGTTTCTATACATGAAATTTCGAGGAAATTTGCAAAGTTTTGATATTATCTAAGTATTTTCAAGTTTATATGTTCAGCACTTAGTGAAACCTCATTAGTTTATTTTAGATATAACATAGCCCTAAAGATGTTGCCTAAAGCAAACTGATTAGTGAAATTTGTTAAATTTCAATAACAAACTAAAGCAAGGCAAATATAAGACGTGTACTGTAATACAAGTCTGTTTAAAGTTTAATTTATAAAAAGCAAGCATAAGTATAAACTGATGATTACAGCGATAATAATAATGTAGGAAACTCGACACAAGAAACAACTTTACATACTTTACAAATAAACTAATTTAACAATACCAAAAATATAATTACTTGCCAAACGTTTTTGAAGTTATACTTCTTTTGGCGCGTTAGGAAAAAATGATGAGGGTAAATGTTTACGATGCGCGCGCACACCGTCACGAAAACATTTTAGTTTTTCAAAAAAAGGTACCAACAAAGTAAAAGTAAGGACATCTACGTATGTTTGCGTGAGAACTGACAACTGTATTCAAAATTATTTCTATGGTTAGTGTCATTTTGTCTACAAAAGTAAAATAAGGTATAAGGTAATAAATAAGGATTTTTATCTTATTACGCCGAAGAAGTATAACTTCTAACGCGTTTACATAAGTACACACACAATTTTTTTTTAAATTATTTTACCCTTTCTTGGATTCGCAATGACGTTCACGTCATACTGCCCCATCTATTGTATCTTTTTAAATTGTTTACGAGCCGACCAAGTATACTTCGTATTAGTGAACATTAAGAGCTACTAAAAGTTTATATGGACAAAATTGTAAATTTATTTTAATTGAATTTTAGTTTTTCCCACTTTTCTATCAAGGTTTTTCTCTTCATTGGAACTTTTTTCTGACAATGACCAATACATCAAAAAAATATTTAGCAAAATGGACACCGTGGTCCGGGCTTCTTTGTAGAATAGACCATCTGCCTTCATGCCAGGCAGCTCGTAAAAGGCGAGCATAAGCTCACCGTCACTAACACCGTGACATCTTACCAGGTGGTAGAGTTTCGCAGCGACTCGCCCGGATTGGTACCACCGCCTTACCTATTAGTGCCACCATAACGTCAATGCCTGCTGTTGGCGTGTTCCGGTTGGAGGGTAAGGTAGCCGGTAAACTGACTTTTGCTCGAGGCCTTACATCCCGGCCTCAGGTTGGCACCGCACCATTACCACCTTTGGTGTCTCTAAAAAAATGGTCCATACCTTCAACAGTAACGCGATGACATCGCGAAACGGGGATTCATTTTCATATTTTTGGATTTTCAATGAACTTCTTAATTTTCATTTATTGTAATCATAAATGTTTACATAATCTCAGTTCAGGGTCTTAAGTAAAGCGGTGACCTTCTTACTTAAAACATTATATTTACCTTAAAGGTCTGATTTTATATGTCATACAAATATTAATACACATCTTATACATGAAATTCTCGTATCACAATGTTCATTCCCGTAACAGCTTGACCGATTCTAATGAAATTTTGTGAGTCCATTGAGTAGGTCTGAGAATCGGCCTACATCAATTTTTTATACATCTACGTGATAAGGGTGACTCACTCCAAATTTTACTTAAATCACATTTAAAAAAATAACAGAACAACGTCTGCCGTGTCAGCAGTTTTTAAATTAAAAATCTTTCCTATTTTTATGTTTGTTTGTCTGCATATTTCCATCTTAACGTATAAGGAAAACTGTACTTTAACAGTAATCTCAATACTAATTATTTTAACTAATATATAATACTAAAAATAATACTAAAAATATGACAGATAACTGTAAGTTTAATACTAAAAATATGACAGATAACGACCGAGAAAGTCACTTAAGCCAAACGAGGCTCGCGATATTTTTCTTTTTAGTTAGAGCTTCCATAGGTAATCAATATAAACAAAGTATTTTTAATTCCCGTTAAGTGACCTTAAAAGCTTCTAAAAGCTTGTTTTAACGTTGAAATATTTTTCCAGTATAAACTCGATGCTATAAGAGAAAGCCTGATAAAATATTACTCGTAACTTTAGTATTACCGAGAGAAGACTAGGAATATGAAGGTCTCAAGAGAAATTGTGAACGTCTGTATAAAAAAAGGTGAAATTTAACAAGGTTTTGCGCTAAATCGAAGTGAAAGAATGTTCTTTTATTACCGTTTAAACTAACATTTTATTAAATGCGTAGCTAAGTGATGCTCGCAACTTTACCTATAGTTTCGTGTGATACTAGCCGTCCTATTAATAAATATGCATTAAGTACTTCAAGGTTTAACCTAGCATTATAGTCTTTATTACACTGTAATACAGACTATATTTTATTTGTTTATTTTTATTTAATCCTTTATTGCACTAAAATAAATGTACAAAGGCGAACTTAATGCCAAAAAAGCATTTTCTCCCAGTTTACCCTGGGTAATGGTGACAAAAACACACATGGGGTAGTGCACAAAAAATTGACAATAGAAAAAACACATTAATATAACAACACAGAAATGATTACAGTTAATAAAAAACAGTGAAGATTCTAAATTAACAAAAGAAACTAAAACAAAATACAAAAGGTAATCCTATATTCTATAAGGTCTATTTTAAACATATTATTTACTTCTACGTTAGTCCAAGTATTATTAATAATACGGTTTAAGTTTTGGTCAAAAAGACCATGTTATTCTGATTTATGATGTTTAGCCGTCTAATCATTAAATGTGGCGTAAAGTACTCCAAGATTCAACCTGGTACTATAGTCTATAATACAACGTGATACAGACTATGAAATCAATTAGTTTTACTCCTCCCTTATGTTTATTACTGAGGTGGTTAGGATTTTAGGTTCATAAAAAAGACACAAAGATAATATATTCCAATAGGCAATGGCCGAAAATCTTTCAAATTTTAAAAAATTCATCCTTTAAAAAAGCCTTCAACTTTTTTAAATCTTTTTTTGTGGTTTTAACCAATAAGCGAAGGAAATATATTGTTTCTATATATTTTGTGTATGTTAATCGATTTCTTAGTTAATTTCTGCTAGGAAACTATGAGAAACAACATTTTAAGTTTTTCCATACAAATTAATATGAATTTCACCATGACAGCTAGTAATATAATATTTATTTAAATTTCATAGCGGTTATAACTTAGAATATTTTAAATAGATTAATTTTTTAATAGTAATAAATACGTTTTCACATGACGCCTACAAATGATAAACTATAATGGAGTTTACCACCATTACTTGCATAAAACATGTTCCAAACGTTTACCAGTTGCTCTACCCTTTAAATAATAGAGGCAAGCATAGACTTATTGATGACAGGATTAAGTTACACGTCTCTTCATACTATATACAATATTCTAGATATACTATATCGATTGCATGTTGTTTAAAACGACAAAGTATAATTGCAAGTGTCTTAAATTTAAACTTTATCTCTTACTAGCTGTCTTGCCGAACTTCGGTCGACTCTTTTAGTTTGTATGGAAAAATTAAAAAACAATTCAAATTGTTTTTTATAAAAGATGTTACGCCATCTTGTTAATAACTGAAGAATAATTTGTTTGAAATTGTGTATAACATAACACAGTGTACATAAACAAAATAAGTATCTTTACGCCCATATCCCCGAAAAGGTAGGCAGAGGTAAAAAAAGGGGACCCACGACTACTCGAAGACACTAAGTTCTACAATGTGATAGGTGGCAAGCCTATCACCCACTGGGCACATATCCAATCCCGAGCAACTTTAGAAAAATTGGAAAAACCTAATTTTCTTTTTGTTGTCCGACCCGGGATTTGAACCCGGGACCTCATGCAGACAAGTCTAATAACTGAACCGCTAGACCGCAGAGGCGATAAACATTTATTATTATAAAAACATTTATTTTTGTTTTTAAAGTTTAGATACATTGGATAGATTTAGCTTGCTGGTTAATAATTTTTTTTCTTTTTGTAGAAACTTTAATACACTGAATATTACATGTAATGCCTCAAATGAACCTAAGGGTCTGAGAGGTGTGTTATAAAAAGTATCTGATTCTTAACTCAGTGTGTAATAAAATAAAAAAAGTACTGACACTATGACGGTAATGATAAGAACATCGGTGGTAGCAATGAGGATATTAATACCATTGGGCAATGGGGTCATCACAAGACGATGCCATTTTATTATTCCATACTACAGTAAATTAAGAATTATTAGGAACTTACTATATTTTGATTAAAATATCGAAAGAAATCTCGTAGCAGAAATTCTTAGTACCCAAGTTTCTTATTAAAACCAATTGGAACAAAACTTTGTAAAAACTTCCATTACATCCACATCTTGTAAGTAAATTGTTTTTCTCATGAAAGCAGTCCAAATAAGTAAACATTTTTGGTTTTATACCAATAAATATACCAATTTAAACCATGTTAAATACTATCTTTAAAATATGGCAACATAGTGGAATAACTCATTATCGTGCACCAAATACAAAGAAAACAAAAAAATTGTTACACTCCGGGAGTGCCGGCAGAAGTGAAAGCTTAAATATTAACGTTGTGCATTTTTGATATTTTGGAATGGTTAGGGAATAAATAAATTATCAGTTTGAAGGTACTATCATTTAAGTGGTAGAATACAATTTTCATTTATTGCTAACATTCGCGCAAGCACCCAGTGCCGTCTTATTCGCGCAAGCGCCTTGCGCCGTCTTACGAATTTTCGTATTACGAAATTTCAGGTCACGTGTCTTGACGCGAGTTTAGAACTTTTTACCCATTCCAAAAAAAGTGCGCAACGCCGCTAAAGAAGTTTTCACTTCAAAAACTAACTTCCTTTTTGAAGGCCACCTTAAAGTCAAATCAATTACCGTATTTAGATAACCTTGACACGGAATAAAATCATTCAGATGTTTCCCAATGGTTTTTTTAAAAAACAAGAAAAAGATATCATGAAACTGAATATTTTTTTCTTCTTCGTGCTTAAAATCTTTACCCCACTTAGATCACTTTTGCAATCTTATAATCAATTATTATGAGAAGATTTTATTGAAGTTTGCTTTAGTGGGTACTCATATCTTTCATGACAGTCTTTTGATGACAGCTAATCTTGGTGTTTATATAAAAATCGTCAGTTAACTACAACAGGGAACTCATTTACTGTTGTTACCATTTAGAACTACCCTATAAATTAAATCTAACTACATCAAAAAATTAGAATTGACTTAAAGAATTAAAATAATTAAGAATATAAAAAAAACCATTGCAAAATTTAAATCTCTTTGTATAAGAACACAGTTAAAATTTATCAACGGCCTAACTCTACCGATCCTTTTCTCACAAATTCTATTCATAATATAACCAAATATACGCATCAGCCTACAGAACGGTATCGACGCTGTCTTTTATTACCCACGAAAATTGATTTTTTATAATATTGGAAGGCAAACTAGCAGACAGATTACTTAAGATTTAAATTCATTACATGATTATCAGGACAATGTCCGCCGGCTCAGCTAGTTCTAATATACAAAAACGGAAGAAAAGCCAGTCCACTTCCTTCACATGTGTACATTATTGTCTGAATCTAGTGTTTAAACGTGTAAATAAATGTCGGTAGCCAGATTTGAAAGCACCACGGGTGTCTTTGAATAATTTATGATTCGACGAACCTGGGACATACGACATCACGTAAGCGACAGCGATAAGCGGTGTCTAACTCTTTTTAACCGATTTCAAAACACGCAGAGGTTCTCAATTCAGCCGCTATATTTTTTTATGTATATGCACTGATTTCTCCGACGTTTCTGAACCGATTTACGTAATTCTCTTTTTTAATGTGGAATAGCTTTGAATTGGTTTCATAAAAATTCAGGTAGGCCCATTAGTTTTCGTTTAATGAGATTTTTTTATCTCCTTTTACCTATCCTGATATTTATTTTTATTAAATTAAATCATATAAGCAATAAATTAAAAAGGATTAAATAAAATTAACTACGGTAATTAAAACCGACTGCAAAACTAAAAATTAAAAAATAAAAACATTAATTATATACTACCTATTATGTATATGTGCTATTTGTTAATAAGTTTGAAGTCGGTGCCAAGCGTTAAACTAATAATAATTTTATTAGTAAGTTATAAATTGGCTTGGTACTGACTTCAAACTCATTAACAAATAGCACATATAAATAATAGGTAGTATATAATTAACATTCAAGCTATATTATTTTTTACTTTTTAGTTTTGAAGTCGGTTTTAATTAACGTAGTTAATTTTATTATACTCGTAGTATTCGCTAATCAAGGTACGTGAACACCTTCGCCAGTCGACGGCATGACGTTCGCGAGAAGATTTACGCAATGGCAACAGGCACGTGAATTTCCTTTTACCATTTGCTACAACATGCAGCATACTTATGTGAGAGCGGGTTTTCACAATTGGAACAATAAGAACTAAATACTGAAATCGCCTTGATGCTGAGTCAGAATTGAGGTTAAAAGTTGTCCAAAATTGCTCCTAAAATTAAGTTCATAAATATATTTGTTTTGTCACTTCATTTTTATTCAATAAATTTATTGATAAATATTGCCAATTTTTTTTTTGGGGTGGGTATAGTTAAGTTAAGGGGGTACGTTGTCACCTGGAAATTGTAACAGGGGTTCGTCGACCCGAAAGTTTGAGAAACCCTGACTTAGTTTTATAATTTAAGAGCAGTAAAACTGCAAAAAAGCGATTTCGAACGTAATAACTAAATTATCTACGTACACAATAATTATTTTACTTAACTTCTCCGAGGCTGGATTCCTAATAACGGGCAACTGAAACTGTATTTTTCAATTATCTATTTTAATTAATTAATTAGTTATAATGCATAAACTAAATTTTTTCAATAAAATCCCGCCATCGCACATATGTAATGTAGATAAGAACGATCTCGATCGCGTCAGCTTTGAAACAGTAATCGTATTGAAATTGGACCATTCAAAAATATGGGTTATGATGCCTCAGAATGACATATATACACATAAAAATATAGAGACAAGTCATACTTATAATATTCCTCGTTTCCCATCGGGTCTAAAAACAGGTTCCCAGGGATCGGATAAATAGCCCATGACATTTATGCTCGTACTCTCTCAAACACCCTAACTGTTTTGTTTTTTTATGTATTTCTCATGCAAAAAAAAGTATCTTCACGTCCATTATATCTTCGAAGTGGTAGAAAGACGCACAACCAGGGCACCCACGACTAGCCGAGGACACAAAGCCCCGCAATGTGATAGGTGGCAAGCCTATCGCCAATTGAGCACATATGCAATCCCGAGCAACATTTCTTTTTATTAGAAAATTTGAAAAACCAAAATTAGGTTTTTTGCTGCCTGACCCGGGAATCGAAACCGGAAGCTCATGCAGTCAAGTCAAGCACCTGGACCGCTAGACTACTAATACATATGCGAGTATATCCTTAACTATATGTCAGTCAGGTGATACATATAACTGAAGTTTGTTTGCCAGGTCACCTACTACAAATAAGTGAATCTGCTGCAGTTTTCAGATTTCATTTTCTAGGTAGATGTCAATTTTCACGAAAACCAGCGGACCGGAAGATGCAACTGACGGCATCAATGAGCAGCGGACAGGTTACAGATTATTTTATAATATACTAGCGGCCCGGTACGTACTTCGCTACGTATATGACCGCTTTAATGTCAACACAGCAAAACAAAAAAATGAAA